>JAGVVM010003460.1:0-41371 GCA_019149425.1 Psidium friedrichsthalianum
AATTTTTTTTTACCCCCGTGTGAAAAAGAAAAAATAGGCCACAAGACCTTGCATGGTATCGTTCGTGAGCACAATAAGCACGGTCAGATTTTAGGACGCGCCCGTGGATATACTTTTGAAAAATAGATAATTACTCAAAAGTGTTTCTGGAGCAAAAACTCGTGTTGATATAATGTAATTTTGTAAATAGAAATTCATTGATATAAAATCTTTTCCTCCCCCCCCCCCCCCCCGAAAGAAATTTTTTATGGTGAAAAGAATTTTACTCTAAAGTTCATTTTTCCTCGGTTTGAAAAGTTAAAAAAAATTGCCTCTCAATTCAAGAAAGTACTTTTCGCTCACATTATTTCATTATGCCACATTCTCTTTCGACCATGCTGCCTCCATGACTCCCACAACATCATTATAGACACCCCTCGGCTTTTCTCGACACCGCAGCGACCACGTGTCGCCAACACCAACTGTCACTCGCCCACACTGCTCATGACCACCCATCGAATAAGCTCATTGCCGCCGCCCGCTTGACCGCCCCCCGACCACCAACCATTTCGCCACTTCCGTTACGGTGCCACCCCCCCCCCATGATCCGCCACTCCGCAAACATCAACCACACCACCTTCGCCGACCCCACTTACACTGACCCTCGACGCTACCATAGCTCCGTAACCACCGCCCACTTGGCCGTCGGTTAATCTTCCAAACAGCGTGCCTGTCTGCCACCACCATCGACTGTGACTCGTCGGTTGCCCTGTCAAGCGGTGTCTCCAGCATGCTAAAGTAAAAAAAGAATAAGATAGTTTTATTGTTAAACGTCAAATTTTTTAATAATAAAAAATATTTTAAAAGAAAATGTAAAATAGGTGTTTATAAATGAAGTAGAAACTGTTTCGATTTTCAATGCTCATTATTTTCATGGAAGGATTTTGTATTACTTAATGTTTCAGAAGTATATAGATTTTAATTCGTTACAGAGAATTTCTCTTATTAGAAATTAATTTCTAAAGCAAAGTAGAACAATCAACTTCTTGAGCGTATAGGAAAATCAATTTCTTTATGAGAAGTTGATTTCCGAAAGTAGAAGTGTGGCGCCATGCACACTCTACTTGAGCGTATTGCAATTTACCAAATTTTAGATTGACTCTAATATCGAAGCATCACAAACTCAATATAGTTTCACGACATAAGCACACAATCAACACTCTTTGATAAGAGAGTAAAGAAATAAGTCTCTTCGAAAAGTTAAGTTTTGATATATCTGACCTTTCAATCTTTTGCTTTTCAATTTAATTTATATCATTAAGCTCGAGCTTGGATCGGTTCCATGGATAGTTGTAATTATAGTCCTGGAAATGGAAACTAAGTCGATACCTACGTGCGCCTAAAGAGTGCGTATCTAAGAAAGTGATGTCTTTTGTCCACAAAGGCCCACTTTTTTAATCACGAGCTATATATTTACCGTCCCTCTTTCACCCGAGGTCCAATATCCAAAAAAACCCTTCAATTTTATCATCGTTCAATTATATTCAAAACTTTTTTTGATCATAAAAAATTTTCAACTTTGGCCTCCGTCCCAATTATATCCAATTTTTTTTGGAATCATAAAACCCCACACTTTTACTTTTGTCATAATTCTATCGATATAATATCCAAAAATCCTCAACTTAGCATTTGCCCCAATTATATCAAAAAAATTATCTCATAAAAATTCCAAACATTTATTTTTGGCCTAATTCTAACCACCAACCTTTCATCTATAATCATTATTAATTAATCTTACGTGGCTCGAATTTTCTTGCCGAACTTATCAATGAACTTTGAAATTAAAAAATAACAGGTTTTAAGGATCGCGAAATTTGATATCGTTCATCTAGATAGCCAATCTCTACGTTTAGCCATTCTTTGGCTGTTGAGTGCAGGACATGTTGAATGGCTTTGTATCTCCCAGCAATAAGTTGTTGGATTTTTTTCATGTTACTTTATGAGGTGTTAATGTCTTTTTACTAAATAGCAACTTTATTAGATTTTTCAAGATTCATTAGACCATGTATATAGCAAATATTTTGGTCCTTGTATAGCAAAAACATCAATTCCTATTAGACCTATCAAATAGGTGGATTGGATGAAGTTTGGGTTGGGTTGAAAATAGTTCGACCCATATTGACCCATTTAAGCCATTTTGACCAGTTTTCATACAATACAAATTTAGCGACCCAAATCCAATTCGATCCATTTTACTAAAACACTTCAATATTAAATTTTAATTATAAAAACTTGTTTCTTATATTTTTTTAAATATATTGTTGAAGTACTGAGGACAATTTTTATAATTAAAAAGGAATTATGTTTTTTGTCAATTTTTCCATTTTTTCCATTTTTCTTTCTTTCCTTTCTATTTTTTTTTCTCTACGTTCAACAAGGGTTGCCAGCAACCAGTGATGGTCCGAGGACCTACAAACGACAGGTGGTGACTGACAAATGGCAGACGGCAATCGAAAAGCGACAACCTGTGGACGACAATCGGCAAACTCGAGGCTTGCCGAGACCTTTGCAAACTCATATTCAACCCATTTAACTTGAAGCCCAAGGCTGCGTTTCGTCGTCTAGATTTGGATTGAGATTGATAGAATAAGGTGGGATTTAGAAATTCTACGAATATTCTTCGGTTTTCAAAAAAATCTCATCACGTGTTTAGTGCAAACCAATATAAGATAAAAAAATCTTTTAAAATATTGTGAAATCTCACTTGCTAACGCAATCTTCTGCAATATTCAATATCACCGCTTGAGCTTCCAACGAGTGTCTCAAACCCTTTCTTTTCAACTCCCTCCGATTTTGACCCAAAAAAACTCCCTCCAGTTTGTCTCCTTCACCACCAGCTTCGTTAGATCCACCATCATCTCCACCTCCGAGCCATAATCCCTTTGCTCAGCTTCACTGTATCAGAGCCGATTCCGATGAAGACGAGCCTCAGGTCGTTAAGGGCATTGCCAAGTGACCGGTGAGGTAGTGGCGTCTCACCGAAGAGCTTCCAGGCTTGGTAGGATTGGACTGAAATTCGACGGCCTCGGGATTTGCTCGATAGTAACGCAGCGTGCAATTGATGGGCACAGCGACGGCGAAAGGCCGATGATAAGAACACCCCCAGCAGCAAGACTCACTCGGAAGAGCTATTGGGAAGACAGAAGTTCAGTGGGCGGCCGTGTCGCCGCGGTGGTGCGATAAAGCAACGACCGGGTGCAAATGTGGCTCGTCGATTGCAGGAGTGTACGCAGCAGGTTGTTCCTGCATCGACTCGCGTCCATGGCGTAGCAGCGAACGAACCAGCAACAACGAGCAAGATGAAGCCTCCATAGGGAACGATGAATATGGGTGCTTAAGTACGTGAGAAGCGACTGAGGAAGATAGAACTTTTTTTTTTTTTTACCCCCTCTTTTTCCCTAATCTCCAGTGAAAGCGTAGATCCCGGAGAAATAGTGGACTGCAGAACGAGCTCTTCCACCGCCCCAACTCGCTCGTGCTGCAATGGCGGCGTCGATCATCACAAGAGAAAGCAAAGCAAGTTGTTGTCGTCCTTCTTAAATATTTTTAAATTTTTTCTTATCCAAACCGGGTCTATCCCACCCCCTTATCCCGGATTTCCTATCCGCCATTTTGTTAGGACATATCTCGATTAATTTGGTCCGCAAGTATCCTATCCGAACTCAAATCTGGCTACCCAAACGCACCTTAGAGGCACATAAATTTAGGGTTTGATATTTTAGCTCATTTTGACCCATTTTAAAATTTCAAGGGCACCATGATAACGCACTATTTTTTTTTTATTTCTCTTCCAAACCAATTTCCAGAAGAGATTTGGAAACATGAACATAAATCCAGTTGGTAACACAATTTTATTTTTCTATTTTTGAAATAAATTTTCCATTCATAAATAGATTTGGAACGGAAAGGATTTTCTACTTCTTCCTAGAATAGAAATAAAAATTAGAATTTTTCACGTCACTCACTCCCTCTTTATTGTACAGTATCCCTCTCTCTCTCGCCTCCCTCTCGCTAATTGCCAGTTGGCAACCTCAGAAATTTTATGTTATTCTCAAACAAATTTATGTTTTCAAGATCAGAAAATTTGCGACTTGTCAAACACGTTTCTCTACTTAGAAACTTGTCCATCAATAGAAATAGAAAAATATATCCCCTATCTAGAAATTGTTACTAGGAACAGAATGCTTATTATTCTCGCCGACCCATATTCAACTTGAGCCCACTAAAACTAAATTAATAAATAAGTTTCTGACCATATTGCCACACTGAGTTCACATTAATATGCTTAAACTAGAATAAATTAGAACAATTTTTTTCTTTATTCTTCTCCTTTCTTTCGCTTGTTTTGATAAGTCCTAATATGTTCTATCTCTGGAAATGAAATTAAAGGAAAACAATGCCTTGTTCTATTTTGAAATTGACGAATTTTAGTTGCAGCATCCTTTATATATGGTACTTGCTTCGAAAGCAACTAAGAGTGAGTTTATTTCACAAAAGTGAATGGTTTGAAAAATATTCTATAAGAAATGATCGATTGTATTACTGAAAAAAATAATGAACAAAAAATTTTCCTCGTCCTCGAAAGTGCTTAGACATAAATGTTATCGATAATAAAGATTATTTATTGGGCAATTATTTCAAGCGATTCAAATAATTATTTTCAAAAAAAAATATTTTTTAAACTATTACTTTTTCGCGATGAAGCAAATGCATCATGAAGACTGATTTTAGATTTTTAATGGTATTCAAGATAAAAGCCAGGATCGCATAAAATTGATCCCATCCTATGTTTGGTACCTACCTGAATAGGATAAAGTGGAATATAAGAGGATATTTGCATGGACAAAAATTATCATATGGGGGGAGGTGGGATAGAGGCGGGTAAGATTTCTTCTCTCATGGTAAAAATCCCATTTTTTTTGGATAACAAACTTCTTAAATTGTAATATTAAATAACAATTATACTTAAATTATGTTTGAATTCTAGTGTTAAAAAAATCAAAATAACAAAATAATAATTTTCATTTTTTTCATTCTATTTTTTAATTTATATATTAATTCTTTCTCCTTTATAATATATAGTTTAGATACATACGTACACACACACACACACCTAGTATCTATATACATTAATTATTTTAAGTACAATAGTATAGTTTATTACTTAATAAAAAAATTTATTAAGAAATAATGGAAGGGAATAATAATGATAAAAAAAATATTTAAAATTAAAAAAATGAAGTAAAAAAACTCAGATTTCAAGTGAACATATTCAATCTTTAAAATGATCTTTCTAATTCTCGAAGAATGAGGGTGATGAATTTATGAAAGAAACGCTAGCATCTCCATCCCCTTCTCCTTTGTATCTCTAGAGTATGTGAAAGTTTCATGACTCTTTTATAGATTTTTAATTTACGACAAAACTCTGGAAAATGGCTAGAGGGTCGAAACTTATTGTCCTTCTTAGCTTTCTAGTTACTTCAAATTCTATGAAAATAGAAAGAGAGTCAAATTCCTTCACTTTCGTAGTTTTGTAGTTCATGTTCAACTTTAACGAAAATAGCGAGAGGCAAAACTTTTCGTAGTTGCAAATGTGAATGATTATATTTTTCTATCTTTTACTAGATTTGACAGTGAATTATAAGAGATTCTTATAATCTCCATTTATAAATTTTCATATTCACTTACATCGATATGTCATAAATAACAAATAATGAACAATATAGAATATGTACATACTCGGCTTTATTATTGGTGATTCACCAATAGTAAATAGGATATGGAAAAATTTCATGGATTTCATACCCAATTCTATTTTGATCAGAAATCTGGACGACCAAACGACAGTTGAAACAGAAAATCCCCGTGCACACAATATCCCCTGCTAGCAGACAACAGACCGCTCGGGCTTCAATAACCTCTCGCCTATTGACTTTCGTCTGCAATTCCGCGATTGGCGTTTCAAGCGGCGATTCCGCCCTTCGAACTCTTGATTGGCATCCCCTTCCCCACTCCTTCGACCCCTTTTATCTCTCCATCAAAGAGTATCCTCCTCACAAGAGAAGCGCTTCCCTCCGCTTCGCGCGTGCCCGCATTCCGAAGTTCATTCTTTCTCTACCGCAAGAAGCGCAAGACGAAGCGACGAACGCGAAGATTATTTTTGGCTTGGAACTCCTAACTCGCGTCCGCCTCGCGATCAAACGGCTCGGTTTGGCACCAGCCACAGTCAGGCTGAGCCTCACATCGATCGCCTATTCTCGTTGATTTCTCGTTGGTTCGTGCTTCGTTGATGTCTAAGAGCTCGTTTAGGGCTTGCCTAGGGCTGATTCCTATTTTCTTGATTTTACCTATTTATTTTTTATTATTTATAAATTAATGGAGTAGAGAAGGACTAGGACTGTGAGGAGGACTAGTTTAGAAACGCAAATTAGAAAGCTTAAACGAGCTTGGGTGACTTGTGATCATACTTTCACCTTCTCTGCAGGCCAGCTTCAATTTTGTGAATATCCCTTCTAACTGAAGCACTGAAATGAATGAGGTGATCTTTCTTTAGATGAAAGTAATGAATGAGTTGTTGTTAGTTACACCAATCCGATATATCTTCACTATAGATGCTCGAATTGGAGCTGTAAAGCCCTCTGCCTTTTGGCAAGACTTGAGCGGCCTTCATTTCATTCGTTGCCAGATTTTGCTCCAAGTGTCTGAGGAAAACGGTCTTGGCTTGCGGTAGGATTGGATTGAAAAGGACTGGGGTTAGGGGCAGGAGTGGATTGTTGTATGGGGCGTTTATTTGCTAAAGTGTTGCATTACATCATTTGGTTGATAGAAGCGATTATGAAGAATGTTTCCTTGCCACGTCAAATTGGGCTTACAGGGTAAGGTCAAAGATATTGAATTGAAGGGGCACACTGACAGCGTGGATCAGCTATGTTGGGATCCGAAGCATGCGGATTTAATTGCAACAGCTTCAGGCGACAAGACTGTACGGTTGTGGGATGCTCGAAGTAAGTGGTTGCGCTATTTTGGCAATCTTCGTTTCACTGGTTTTTTCTAGCTCTTTTCAAATTTTACTTCCATTTGGCTGGGGTGGATGAGCACAACTGACAGTTTTCTGTTCTTTGTTATGTACTGGAGGTTTAACCTCTGAAGTCTTTTTGTGTTGGGGAAGTGCCTCCTTGATTCCTTTCCTTTACAGGACTTTGTTTATCCTTCTAAAAAATACTTCACAATGTCGTTGCTTTATTTCAAATGTACATCTTTCGATTTTTTGCCGTGTAGCTATAACCTGATAAATTGAGCATGGCATGCGGAGAATATTTAATGATTTTGGTCATGTGCTCTGGGTCATACAGATGGAAAATGCTCACAGCAAGCAGAACTCAGCGGGGAAAACATCAACATAACTTACAAACCTGATGGAACACACGTAGCAGTTGGTAATAGGGTACGCTCTATGTTTCTGTAATAGGGAATGAAAGAGTCAATTTGAGGTGTTTCTCTCACCAATCAATTACAATATCACTGTCTCATCTTTTAATGTGCCCAGAAAGCATTAAAATTTCAATCCATTCTTATTGTATGTAGGATGACGAGCTAACGATTTTGGATGTTCGGAAGTTTAAGCCAATTCACAAGCGTAAGTTCAATTATGAGGTAATTCTGTTTCAGACATTGCGGATTTGGCAAGTCTTCTGCATTATATGGTTACGTGAGTGAGCTTTAGCTGTGTGGCCATCTCTTAGCTAGGTTTGAGAAGTGATTTTGGGAAGTTCATGGCTTATATTTTGGCCAATTATTTGATATGAGATGCGCTGGAACTCTAGCGCAGAATTACTTATTTATATTCCCAAATTATATGAACTGAAGTTTTATTTCATCAGTTGATTCCATTACATAGCAGCTGACAATTTTGTTTCAAATTTTGTCTCTGTAGCTGACTTGTTATGTCTTATATTACTGATAATTTGAACTTGCGTGTAGAATAGGGACAGTTTTTCTGTACCACGAGTCCATGGCACTGTTTGCGATGATATACATCACCACTTCCCTTCACTTTGTTTGGTTGATTACTTGACCTGACTAATTTTTGCTCTTCCAGGTAAATGAAATAGCATGGAACATGTCAGGAGAGATGTTCTTTTTGACAACAGGAAATGGTGCGATCGTTTTTTCTCCTGTCTTCTTTTTTTTTTTTTTTCCCCAACACGCAAAAGGGCCTGTTTAAGTAACAGATGTATGGTTTTAACTTCTCTACCTATTTTACTTACGCTATATAATGCTGCTTGTTGAATTGCCCCAGGTACTGTGGAAGTATTAGCATACCCATCTCTTCGACCTATGGACACCCTTATGGCTCATACTGCTGGCTGCTATTGCATCGCAATTGACCCAGTTGGAAGGTGTGAATAAAGCTGCTTTTTTCTGTTCAAATTGTACCGCCTTTTCAGTTGTAATCAACATGCTCTTGACCTGACAAAATTTATAGACAGTCGTGGTTCTTGACATCTTTGTGTTGATTAGTTGAATTTGCATCGATTGAGCAATATCTAGAGGACATTGATGGCATATTAGTATGTATTTCCAGAGTCTTATGCTTGATCGAACAATCACATTCACCCTCATGTGTATATTCTCTATTTTATGTAACCTAATCACCGTGGTCTAGACACCAACAAGAGCTTCATGTACCAAATACTGTCCCTTTTTGAAATGAACGAAAGATGCTCATGTCCTTAGATGATGTGGATACTCTCCATTGTGGGGTTGCTTTTGGAACTTAAGCTAAATTCAACCATTTTCTTCCTTGAAGTGGACTCGGGAAATTGTTAACTAAGTCAGCCTGTTTATTTATGTTTGGTTCATGAACTGTATCTGTTACAGGACTATATCTTTTGAGAGATCTTAATGGGTTTGGAGTACCTGATTCTCCGTGGTTTTTAATTGTATCTGAAGTCCCAAAATACTAGAAGTCAATATTCTTTGTGGTTATCAATTCTAAGACTGGCATTTGACAAGATTACTTGTAGTCATCTCATAGTTCATTCTAATCTTCCTGCCTGAAAGTGTTAACAAATAATGCCCCTGCCCATCCAGAGTCTCTGATGGGCATTATTCTCAAGCATCCTTCACATTATCTGCAGGTATTTTGCTGTTGGAAGTGCAGATTCCTTGGTGAGCCTGTGGGATATCTCTGAGATGCTTTGTGTGAGAACTTTTACGAAACTTGAGTGAGTACCCCCAATACCTTACATTAACATTTCATGTAGTGCATGTAATGATCACCTGCTATCCTGTGGATAAGTTTTGATCCTTTTGCAGATGGCCCGTAAGGACGATAAGCTTCAATCATACTGGAGACTACATTGCTTCTGCCAGTGAAGATCTGTTCATTGACATTGTATGTTTAAGTGAAACTGTCTTTTGTGGTGTCATTCTCTGTCTGAGCTGCAAGACTTAAGTTTTTGAAGATGAATTGGTTGATTCTTTAGTACATGTGGTGAGAATGGGGCTTTTGCATGTCAACCTAACCTTAAAAGTTCAACCACCAAAAACAGAGAAGTGAGTTATGTGCATGAAAGTTTCAGTATTGATAAGCACTGTCCCCGCAAAAATTTGAAAATGTGGTTAATGGTTTTAAATATTTGCGAGTGGCGGTTCTTGTTAAAAGTAAAATATGACGGAACTTGTGCTGCTGGGAACAGTCAAATGTTCAAACTGGACGGACAGTGCATCAAATTCCATGCCGAGCTGCGATGAACAGTGTGGAATGGAATCCAAAATACAATTTACTTGCATATGCTGGGGATGACAAAAACAAGTATCAGGCAGATGAAGGTACATCATTATGATATCTGAAGTATTCGGGTGACTTGTTCCAGCTCTAATCACTTTTTTGCCTTTTTTACTGCAGGTGTTTTCCGGATATTTGGATTTGAGAGCGCATGAGACATCAGAGTATCTTTTCTAGGGTGAAATGATTCTAAGCACAAGAGTGTCCAATTTGTAGGAAAGAAGTCTATCATCATGTTGGCAGCTTGCAAGGAGTTCTTTAAATGCTCTGTTCTACTTCGCAAAGGCATAGTTTTTATTTCTTTGATCTTACCAAGAATTTGTTATACTTCACAAAGGCCAAATTTTCGTCGAACTCATTGGAACCGGATAGGCCCTGCTATAAATTGTTGCAGAAACTCGGATAGAAATGCTATTCAACTCGATATAGCCTTCGGCCGTGATAACAAATATTTTGATACAGCGCTTGTGTAAGCACACAGGTAGTGTTGCTTTGCATCATTCTCACTATCGCACTTCTGATCTCGACCTTCGAAAGCCCTAAGACGCGTTGTAAGAATGTACGAGACAGGCATTGCTGGAGCAGGAGTATGCCGATTTCATGTCATCCCGAGCAGCATCGGACCCAGTTGCTTCATCCCCTGAGAGGTTAATTAAGAGAGATGGCAAGAACAAAAGCTTCACAGAAATTCCGGCAGAAAGATAGCTAGTCTCTCCGATTCTGACGTCCAAATCCAAATCGCATCGAAAATCTGCAAGATAAATTAAAATGGATACTAAATCAAAAGCCATTATCAGTAACTTTTCTTTGTCACCCATCTTCACGAGAGGGAAGTGCTTTCAATCACTGATCAAAACCGTTACCTTCCCCTGGTTTTTCGTATTCACGTATCTGCGAATGGCGAAATTCGCTCCTGCATAGACTCAACTCCGGCGACAGCGAAACTCAGCAAAGGATGAATTTCGAAGCAGGGGCCACCAGACCTGCAAAACAGAGGAGACACACGGTGACCGCATTCTGAGAACACCAAGTGAGTGGCCTCCACTTGATCTCGACGCTGGAACTCTTCATCCTCTTCCCGGAAGCCGGCTCCTTGGACAGGTCGAAGCTCGCCCCTTTCATCCTCAGCTCCTGGACGCACCTCCCGAGCGCCCTGTTATCGCTCCTCTCCCTCTGCAACTGCCGCGAGGCCTTCCAGTACCGGCAGAGCTTCACCTGCACCAAGCCAACAAACACAAAGGAAGTGCACAGTGACAAAATGGTGGGCAACCACCATTTCTTGCAAGCGCCGTGGTGGTGGTGCTCGTCGGTGGAGTTAACGGAGGATGTGTACAAGAGGGTCAAGAAGAACCCGTGAAAGACGAAGAAGGAGAAGCAGAGCTGGAAGATCTCGCGCCTGGCCGAGTCGAGCCGCGCCTCCTTGAGCGCGGCCCGGCGGCCGAAGAGGGCCTCCTCCCTCTGCCAGAGCTTGAGCAGGAGGAGGTGGCCCGGGCTCCGGGAGATCTCCATCAGCGGGTGGTGCTGGATCGCAGCGAGCGTAGCATTCGTGGTGGCCGAGGAGAGCTTATCTCGGTGCTCCTCGTCAACCGGGATCTCGACCACGTGGGCATCTTTCGTTTCGGAAGCCATGAAAGTAAACTGTAATCGAATCGAGCAAAAAAAACGAATGAGGCACAGACGCCGTCCGGATCGAAAATAGAAACGCGAGATCGCAGCGAGCGGCAACAAGTCAATAACTTGAGACAAAGACGAGAGGTTGAGATTGAAAGAAGTTCTTGAGTGTGATCGGAAATGGAAGGAGAGCGAGGAATATATAGAGAGAGCGAACCGGGATGAACCTGAACTTCGTTGGGCGAGTCCGCCAACGGGTGCTTTTCCACCGCAACGGTCATATTTTCGCTGCTCCTCCGATCGATTAATTACATAGGTCAACGGTTACTCAATTTTAAAGTGGGATTCGTTCGCGGCCCAACGCATCTTCGGGAGCCCAATCAGAGTTCGGCCCATATATACAGGCCCATCATCGGATGTCATGGATTGTCTTTCCCATCTCTTTTCTTTCCCCTTCTCGATGTTGGGGTTCAGTAATGTTGGAACTATTATTAGCGTCTGACACATGAAATCGAATGAGAATTTATCGCGAAATTTTGTTAATTTATTTCATGGATCAATCTTAAGGTGTTTAACATGAATCATTTTTATTTTGTGGATCGATCTTAAGGTGTTTGACATGGATCATTGATAGTTTTTTTGCGTTAATCATGCGTTAGCTTTCGAGCACGGGATTAACAAATTGATTTTTTTTTCATTTAGAACGAGTAGTCACCTCAGGTGAGATAAGAGAATCGCTTGTCCTTTCTCTCAACTTGGGTTATACATAATCAGAATCGGAATTCAAAAGCATATTTTGTATGGTAAGACTTCCCACCTGGTAGTGTATTATTTATAATGACGAGCTCACTAATATCAAACCTTCAAATCGCGAGTGATAGGGAGTAATTATGACTCAAATTAAATACTTTATAGGAGATGTGAGAACCTTGCGCTAAAGCCCAGAGGAGTCATTCGACGTTTGCTTCTCCCTACCTTTTTAGCTAATTGAAAAAGATGAAAGAACCATACTTGGAAGTTTTCAAGTTCCACGGAGTTTTCTATTATCGTTGTTAATTCACATGTTCGCGCTCTATCACGTGATAATATTGGGTGGAAGTGAAACGTGAGAAAGTCGACCTTAAAAAGATGAATACCTTTCCAAATTCCACTTGAAACGTGGGATACATATCATGTCAATCTTTTGATTAATTAGACTGCGTGGATCGTGGTCATGCACAAAGTACTTTGAAAAATTACAGGAAAGTTGTCAAAAAGGTCATAAGCCTTTCGCATTTTTGCTAATTATTCAAGGTTCGCGCTTTTTTCACGCCTTATAAATGCTCTCCCAAAGCATTCATAATACATCATTCTGATTATATACCCCTTTTGTGAGTCCCACCTTTTTAGCATTCGTCGGCCACTGTTCTAAGAAAGCATTCCCGTTCTTTGGTTAGTCGTAGCCCTTTTTAATTGTTGATTTTTCTTTCTTAGGAGCCCCGCATGCGCTCTCCTTTACCTTCTTCATCATCTCTGTTTTCTCTCTTGTTACCGCTCAGAGCAAGAGAGAGAGAAGGTAAGAACTGGAGTGCCACGTTATATCTGCACAGTCCATACAAAATTTGACACGTATGCAGATGGGACCCACTTTTCAGAATTTTTTTCTTTTTAAACGCGCTCTGCTTCGTTGCTCTCTCCCTCTTTCCTCCGTTACTCTTCCTCGGCCATGCACCGTTCACCGTCATGAACTTCAGTCACTTCAAACCAAAACTCAAAAGTTCCCCCTCCTCCTCCTTCTTCTTCGAATACTCTCAGCTTCGAGGCCAAGAAAATGTCAGGCTATGGAAAGTGAAGCGACCCAGCCGGCTCATCTGCGGGGAGGCGCAGCTTACTGAAGAACTTCTTGGGAAACGTGATCCGCGACGCCGTGACCTACGTGGAGCACGCTCGGCATAAGACGGTGACCACCATGGACATGGTTTTAGGAGGGTCTTTACGTATAGTTGGTGATGCAGTTTAACTTGTTCTGAGTTTTGTGTTTCAAAAAGAGTGAATTTGTGAAGTTTTTAGTTCGATGTACGATGGGATGGATCTAGTTTGGTGAATAGAACCGGTTTTAAGTTCTTCCATTTCATTTTCTCCTTGTGTTTTGGGACGCTTCGTAATGATCGTTCTCTGCTTTTTATAATGCTTGGATTCAAACGAGGTCGGATGCAGAGAGTATCCGTGAACTGGAACCCAAAACTAGAAGCAAAAGGTTGAGTTAATGAAACTCAGTTTAGGGGAAGCAAAAATGGTGACTGGTTGAAGGAGGAAGAAGAAGAAGAAGGAGCGTTAGAGGAGAGAGAGGGATCCGAGAGAGAACGGAGAAGATGAGGGAAGCACTTAAATTTCCCGAAAAGTGGGCCCCGCTTAACGGAGAGATGGGGAGAAAGCAACGGGACAGGGTGCCTTTAAAAAATGTATTTGGAAAAGTGGGTCCCATCATCAAACGTGTCAAATTTTGTATGGACTGCGCAGAGATGACGTGGCACTCCAGCTTCACCTAATATTTTCTCGAAGGCAGGGGCAGAGGCCGCTGAGTTGTTCCTCACTTGAGGTGCCCGACATGTCTCCTGGCAAGAGGGAGATGGTGGTGTTCGCGGAGAGCGCCATGCACTGGCCGGGCTTGAGGAGGCTGTGCAGGCCGCATCTGCTGATCTCGGCGAAGGTTGAGTCCTCCGCGCCAGTGAGGAGGGAGGAGCTGGGCAAGGTGTCGGGCGGCAGCGGCGGCGACACGTGAGGTGTTAATAAGTGCCGGGCCCTGGATCACGTGCCTCTCCTTGGATCACCAGGGCAACTTTTTAGCAATTTCACGACCCATTGAGCCCCGATCCCAACTCAATAGCCCGAAACTCGAGCGAGTCCTCCTCTGGGTCAACAACAGCGACGGAAGGGAGAAATATGGGTCGATGGAAGCAATGAAGCATGACAGTACAGTTCACAGGGTACTCGGCTTGAGAAGGCTTGGATACTGGTTATCGAGGCACTTTGTGTTGGGGGTTATGTGTGAAAGAATTGAAAATGGAAAAGGAGAAGCTAAAAAACTGATGGAACAGAATATGACCTCTGTATGGGCAACAACCTTCAATATTACTGCAAAAGTTTCTGTAGTGCTGCTGCACCTACAAGGATTTTATATTGGTTGTATTTTTTTTCTCTTACAAATGAATTCACACGTCCTCCTATTTATAGGGCAGAGTGAAATGATCTAGAGATCTTAGAACTTATCACGGAAGCTACCAACCTCCCTATTTAATGACTTCGGGAAGGACCAACTCTTCAATGCTTCTTGATGGTCTTGGGAAGTGGTCCCTATTTAATGCTCCACTACTTGAATCACGAATTACTCTTCAACACCCCCTCTTAATTTGTGATCTTCAAGAAGTCTTTGAAAATCTCGAACTTCTCCGAAGACACCGCCTTGGTCAAAACATCTGCTGGTTGATCATGGGTGCTGATAAACTCCAGAAGAATCTCCTTCTGTGAAACCATCTCTCTAATGAAATGATGACGAAGCTCTATGTGCTTTGACCTCGCATGGAAGACCGGGTTCTTGGTCATTGCGATTACAGATTGATTATCACAGAAGATGGTTGTAGGCTCGTCCACCTTCTGCTGTAGTTCCATAAGTAATCTTCTAAGCCAGACGGCTTCTCTTGTTGCCTCATTCGTTGCAATGTACTCAGCTTCTGCGGATGAGAGAGCAACGGTGCTTTGCTTCTTTGAACTCCATGAAATTGGCTTTGTTCCTACACAGAACAGGTATCCTGATGTGCTTCTGCGATCATCTATGCTTCCAGCCCAATCACTATCGACATAACCCACCAGATCATCCTTCTGTTCTTTCACATACTTCAGTCCAGCCTTCTGTGTGCCTTTGAGGTAGCGTAGAACTCGCTTCGCTGCTATGAAATGAGTTCTACTGGGGTTGCTCATGAATCTGGACAACAAACTCACAGAATGAACAATATTAGTCCTCGTGTGACTGAGATAGATAAGAGAACCCACCAAGCTTCTGTAGATCTTTGAGTCAAACTTCTCTGTAGAATCTTCCTTCTGGAGCTTCTCATTTAGAGACATTGGAGTAGAAACAGGCTTCGCCTTCTCCATGTGAAACTTCTTCAACAAATTTGTGATATACTTCTCTTGAGAGATGAGAATCTCCCCTTTTGATTGCTTCACTTGAAATCCAAGGAAATACTTCATCAAGCCAAGATCTGTCATCTCGAACTCATTCATCATGGCTTCCTTGAATTTCTGCAACAGGCTTCTGCTGGTGCTGGTGTAGATTAGATCATCCACGTAGAGACATGCCACCAGAAAGTCGGAACCAAGCTTCTGTATGTAAAGCGAAGGTTCTACTGAGCTTCTGGAGAATCCATTCTTCTGTAGATACGAATCAATTCTAAAGTTCCACGCTCTTGGCGCCTGCTTCAAGCCATAGAGGGCTTTGTGGAGTCTGTAGACTTTATCTTCTGTGCCCTTCGTCACGAACCCTTGGGGTTGCTCCACGTACACTTCTTCTTCGAGTACTCCATTTAAAAATGCTGACTTGACGTCTAGCTGGAATACTTCAAGCTCCTTCTGTGTTGCTATAGCTAGAATAGCACGGAGTGTCTCCATTCTTGCAACGGGAGCAAAGGTTTCAGCAAAATCAATTCCGGGCTTCTGTGAGTAGCCCTTTGCGACTAAGCGAGCTTTATGCTTCTGCACGCTTCCGTCTTCATTGAACTTGGTCTTGTAGACCCACTTTAAGCCAATAGCTTCTTTTCCTTCTGGGAGATCCATCATCGACCATGTATCATTTTTCTCGATACAAGTCATCTCTTCCTTCATGGCATTTCTCCATTTTTCTTCTTTAGCTGCTTCTTCAAAGTTCTGTGGCTCAAATGCAGCAAGAGCAAAGTTAGCTTGCTCATAAATTTCGGTCAAAGAGCGATACCTCCTTGGTGGTGTTTCATCTTCATTAGAGCCTTCTGCGTCTTCATTAGTTCTGGAGGAACTAGCTTCTGTTTTTCCAGCAAGATTCTGTGCTGGAGCTTCTACTTCTGTGAATTGAAATGTTTGAGCCATAGAGGGCTCATCCTCCCACTTCCAAGCTGCAAGTTCATCAAAGATAACATCTCTCGAGAGAACCAGCTTGTTAGTGTTAGGATTAAACAGACGATATCCCTTCGATTCGTCACTGTAGCCGATAAAAATCAGCTTCTCACCTTTCTCATCGAACTTCTCTCTTCCTTGAGAAGGTGTGAGTGCATATGCTACGCACCCAAAGACTTTCAAATGATTCACCACGGGCTTCCTTCTATGCCATGCTTCATATGGTGTTTTGTTTCGAACCGCCTTTATTGGAGACCGGTTCAGAAGGTAGGCAGATGTGTAAATAGCTTCTGCCCAGAATTTGTTAGGAAGCCCTTTGCCTTTTAGCATGCTTCTGCCCATTTCAACAATGGTTCTGTTTTTCCTTTCTGCTACTCCGTTCTGTTGAGGAGAATATTGAACGGTCAACTGCCTCTGTATCCCGTTCTGTTCACAATACTCCAAAAATGGCTGGACAGGAATTCTCCTCTGCGATCTGTCCTCAAGGTTTTTATTTTGCACCCACTTTGATTCTCTGCAAGTGCTTTGAACTTCATAAAGGTAGTGAAAGCTTCTGACTTCCTCTCAAGAAAATAGAGCCAAATCATTCTAGTAAAATCATCAACGAACAACAAAAAGTATCTTCTGTTACCGATAGAAGGTGTTTGTGTCGGTCCACATATATCCGCATGAACCAGCTCGAGAGAGGCTTGAGCTCTCCATGATGTCTTCGGAAATGAAGACGGTGAAGCTTTCCAAAAGCACATCCTTCACAGACTTCAGCTTCAGTTGCCTGTATAGAAGGTAGTCCGACCACCATATCCTTCTGTTTCAGTTAAAACGAGGCCCTTCTGGTTCAAATGGCCGTATCTAAGGTGCCACATATGAGACTCATCTGCAACTTCACTTTTGAGGGCAACATTGCTGCAAGTGTCCATCTTCAAGGGGAACAGATTGTTGGATGTCATCTTCACGACCGCAACCTTCTGTCCGCTTCTATCTGTTATTTCACACCGACCTTCTGCAAAGATCAGTTTGTAGCCTCTCTTCATCATCTGTCCCACACTGAGCAGATTTTGTGCAATTTCCGGAGTGTAGAAGACGTCGTGCATATGTTTCTGTTGACCTTCTGCAGTGGCAACAGAAACTACTCCTTTACCTTCAATCTTCAGCTTTTTGCTATCACCAAGCTCTAGGAGAGAGTTGTACTTCTCATCAAGCTCTACGAAGTTCTTCTTAGTTCCTGTGACATGGTTGCTACAGCCACTATCGAGGAACCAAATCTCATTCATATCTTGCACAGAATTAGAAGAAGAAAAGAAAACTTTAAAGGATTCTTCTTCCTTAGAGAAATTTACCGCGCTTCTGTCCTCTTGCTTCTGTTCATACTTCTGCTCTTTTTCTTTGAATCGGCAGTCCCTTTCTGAGTGATTTGGGAACTTGCACCTTCTGTATCTGAAGTAGCAATCTTTCGTTTCATGGTTCTGCTTCTTGCAAATGCGGCATCCAGCTTCTGTTTCTCCAGATTTGCTTCTGTACTGACCTTCTGTTCGTCCTCCTTGGTAGCCTCTGCCTCTGCCACGAGACCTGCCACCACGTCCTCTGCCGTAGGACCTTTTGTTGTCTAAAGGACGTTCTGCTTCTGTTCGGAAACGTTCATCTTCGCTTGAAAAGCTTGTTCCACCGGGATTGTATATTTGCTAACCCGCTTCTCATGAGCTTCTAGAGAGCCCATCAATTCATAGATAGAGACTTTTGCGAGATCCTTCGTCTCTTCAATCACTGTCACCACATGCTCAAACTTCTGTGGCAACTTCTGAGGATTTTCTCCACTACTTTTCGATTCGGGACGACTTCTCCGCAACTCTTCAATTGATTGAGGATCTCCACGATCCTTGAGAAGTAGTCATTGACGGTTTCTGCATCTTTCATCGACAGATTGTCGAAGTCTCTCCAAAGGTTCTGTAGCCTTATGGAGATCACCTTCTGGGAGCCTTTGAACTCCTTCTTCAGGACGTCCCATGCTTCATTTACTTTCTTCAGACCAAAAATCCTTGGATAAATGGTCTTGCTTACGGATTGTTGCAGAATCCGTAACGCCATGGCATTCTTCATGGCGTTCTCCTTGTGCAGCTTCTGTTCAGCTTCTGTGCGGCCATCATCGGCTTCAGAGTCGGAGCTGCTGTCTTCTGTAGGGCCTTCAAAGCCTTTCTCCACGAGGTTCCACAAGTCTTGCGACAAGAAAATGGTCTCCATTTGAGAACTCCAATACTCGAAGTGCTTGCCATCAAAGATGGGGATTTGGTTGGGAGAAAAGGTGAAGAACATGTTGCTAGCGGAAGTAGACATGACCTTCTGAGCGCTCTGATACCAAACTTGTTGGGGTTATGTGTGAAAGAATTGAAAATGGAAAAGGGAGAAGCTAAAAAAACTGATGGAACAGAATATGACCTCTGTATGGGCAACAACCTTCAATATTACTGCAAAAGTTTCTGTAGTGCTGCTGCACCTACAAGGATTTTATATTGGTTGTATTTTTTTCTCTTACAAATGAATTCACACGTCCTCCTATTTATAGGGCAGAGTGAAATGATCTAGAGATCTTAGAACTTATCACAGAAGCTACCAACCTCCCTATTTAATGACTTCGGGAAGGACCAACTCTTCAATGCTTCTTGATGGTCTTGGGAAGTGGTCCCTATTTATGCTCCACTACTTGAATCACGAATTACTCTTCAACATTGCGTTGAACAGGCAAAAGGCTTTGGAAAGTTCTGCACTGGGAGCTTCCTGTGGACACCCTCATCAAAGCCATCGGATATCTCAATTTCTCTGCCTCTGTTGCTCAGCAGTCAGCAGTATGGGTCGTTCACCCATTTAATAACTCAGTTTGGGAGGGTCCATTCTACATGGGTAACTCACTTTTCTCACAATGACCCATATTTTAACCTATTTTCAACGCTACAATGCCACACCAGCGATCACGTCTTCACCGAGGCGAGAGGACGAGCATGGAGGAAGATCGCCGTACTTTCTCCTCCTCATAGCGTGGCCTTGGAGCTTGAGGAAGCAGCGATGGTCACGATGATGCGTTGATGAGTGGTATATGTAGGGAGGCTCGAGCCACGAGACAAGCGAGAGCCACAGGATCTGGCTGAGCTCCGAGCTCGCCGGCCTCGGGGGAGCTTGGGGCTCGCCGGGCTCTGGCCTCGGGCGTCGGGATCTGGCGAGCCCCGAGCTTGCCAGCCTCGGGCGAGCTGTAGGCTGCTGGGATGCGGCCGATCGCCGAGCTGTCAACTGTCGTCGAATCCCTGCAACCGATGGAAGGAGGAGGAAAAATAGAAAAAGAAAAAAAAAAGAAAAACGAAAACTAAAAATATCTTTAAAATATTATATATATATATATATATATATATGTATGCTCTCACATAAAAGTGTTTTAGCATTTGAAAAAAAAATGTTTTAACAATATCATTTTTTGATCATGCATTATATGATTTAGTTAAATATAGAAATGTTTAAGAAATATAGGACGGGTATGGGTAGGGCCAATTATGGGTCATTAAATTTGTATTGTGTAAAAATAGGTCAAAACGGGTTAAATAAATCTACATAGATTGAACCATATTTGACTTGAACCAATTCTCGTTTCAACCCACCCATTTGACACCTCTAGTGAGTAGAAAGAGGAGGAACGAAAGTGATGCACTTAATAGAAAAAGGACTCAACCAAACCAAAACATGCTAAAAAGGTCGGACTCACAAAGGCCCATATAGTTAGAATACTATTGTAGGAGTCACTTAGCTAAAAAGGGAGTGAAAAAAGCACGACCCATTATTAAATCATAAACCTTTTAAATTTGTCAATTTAGTCTTAAATTTTTTCACCTTTCTCAATTTAGTCTATTAACTAGAAATAGCTTACATGGATGTTAGTCATCTTATATGGCACCGCTGGCGCTAACTTAGACAATTTTTAATGATTTTATGAATTTTTTTGAATTTTTTTTCTTTATGGCTTTAGAGGCCAACAAACCCCACCAATCCCTAGGCAGCGAGGGCTTTGTGGCCCTCACCTAGTGTTCGGTGGGGGTTGCCACCCAAGGCGACGGGGTCGCTAGCCTTTGAACGTAAGAAAAACAGGAAATAAAAAGGATTAAAAATCCAAAAAAAATTATTTAAAATTGTCCATGTTAGTTTTTTTTTTGGTCGAAAGCACCGATGGTGCCACATATGGTGCCTGGTCTTCACATTAGTAATTTTCGATTAACAAGACTAAATCAGCAAAAGGTGAAAATGTTTATAATTGAATTGGCAAATTTGAAAATTTAAGGACTAATTGACAAAAATGCTAAATGTTTAGGACTTTTTTAACAACTTTTCCAAAAAATTGCAATACAAAGATATCTCCTCTGGTCCAAGGAAATTTTTTGAAATTTTTGAAAAGGGAGAGAATGGAAACTTTAGTTTAGGGTGTGTTTGTTCAAGTGAAAGGGTTCTCCGGAAATTCATTCTTCAAAAGTTAATTGAAAACACTTTCTGGTCAACGAAAATATTTATGCATAAAAGTAAATTCTCAAAATTGAAGAGGTAAAAGCACTTTTCAAAGTTGCTCACCTTGAACTTTAACATATATTTTTTTTTTTTTCTCTTTCTTTCCCTTGGCCGGTCGCCAAGCCTTAGTGGTGGCCATTGATTGACCACACGCATGGGCTTGTGCGAGGCCAAGCCTTGACGGCCCAGGCTTTTGGCGAGGCGAGCTCGAGCCTTGCCACATCCCCTAGAGGCTTAGTAAGCTCAAGCATGCTTGGTGAGACTCGGCCTCATTGGATTTGGCAAGCTCGAGGTCGAGCCTCACCGAATCTGGCAAGTTTGAGGTTGAGCTTGGCTAAGGACATACAAGGTAGATGAAAAGATAAAAGAAAAAAATTAAAAATTCATATATCTTTTACTTGATACAAATTTATGAGATTGAAAAATTTGAAAAAAATAAGATCCAAATAACATATTATATTTTCGGTCACATATTACCAAATAAAGGGAAAATTTTAATTTTACGAAAAAATGATTTTTCTTTGACATGGAGTTTTTCAATGCACCCTTAATTTTTAACACTCCCATGTTCCTCACCCTGCACTTCTTCGCAAAGATCTCTCCTCCTGTCTAAGAAATGAGAAGTACAATAAAACGAGCAGTCAAACTTGATTGGATCCCATTGGCGATATTCAATTCTGGCCCTTTTGGGTAAAAGATAAGGGTGATTGATTTTAGGATGGGTGATTTTACCCTAGAATCGAGAATCATCCATTAGGAATCGGTTCTACAAAATGCGAATCACCTGCTTATTCTATGAATCCACTTGAGAACCGCACTACCAATCTAGTTCTCAGTTGGATCCTGATTACGGTGTTGCTAAGCACTGACATTAATTAAAAAAGAAAATGGAACAAATCCCTATCAATTAAAGGAGGAGAGCTTAACTTCAGACTTTGACAGTTCATTCTCTATGTTTGCATTCAGTATTATTATCACAACAAAAAATAAGGATAATGTATTTGGAAGCGGCAGCATTATTGTTAGTAATGGAGTCAATTATCGTGAAAAATGCAATAGCAATTGATCAATTGATTAGTGCAGGTTTTCAAATACATCCATAATGTAAATATATATCACATACAAAAATAAGTTGGGTCTAGACTCTTTTTTTGATGGATGGGTCTAGACTCCGAGTTATTGAAGGAGATGACTTTAATTAAAGAATATACATTGTATTATATAATGGAATCGACTCGGTTGGATTGATTTAATGGTTCTCACACGAAATCGCAAATCAAACTGGTACCTGCTAATTCCATCTAAAATTAATTAATTAAGTACCATTCGATATAATTTGGGTGGATCATGATTTCTTTCTCATCCTAGTAAAAGACGTGCATTTAAATGCTGGGCGGGTTTTGAACCAAAAAGAGCAAAAAAAAAAAAGGCTGTGTGGGCCCCACCATCCCGTAAGTGCTGACCGCTGGCGTCACCGCGAAAAAAGTTTGATCGACAAGTTCAATGGCTACATTCATTGCCACGTCACCAAAGCAAACCATGCTCTTTTGGATTCCATTTGCGCCCCCCACCAAGCGAATCCTCCTCCTTCCACGTCGAATAACAATGGTCGGATTTTCCCGAAAAAAAAAAAAGTTCGGATTTTAAATTTATTTATTTCACGAAAAAATTATATAAATATTTATATCACTTAAACAAATAATATTTTCAATATTCATAACATATTTATATATAAATTGATATCAATGATGAAAATATGTGTCATTGATTGATCATTTTCGGTGATACTGGCGATGACTTTTCAAAAAAATATTTTTCGAATTAGCTATTTTTCGCGAAATAAGTAGGTCTAAAAAATAATTTATTGGCTAAAATAAATTGGTTGTGGCCAATTATAAAGACGGAGTCTTCATAAAGTTTCTAATATCGATTTATATTTGTAAACCGCCTTCATTCTTACGTATCAGAAGAAAGATTTGAGAGACGACGTCTTACAAATTGACCATTTTACTCTTCGACGTTACTTTTCTATCTTTCGCGATCTTCTTAATTTGTTTTGCGCGAGCTGGCACACGCCTTCTTTGTGCCTAACCGAGCTTGTTCAACTCTTTAAAATGGATATTCAACCTCTTGTTTTGCTGATTTATCTCGGTTAATTATATTATGCGGCTTTATGATTTTGGGACGGATCAATCTCGATGCAAAAAAACGGCTTGGACAACACGATAAACCCGAAAAGACATTAGCTATACCTTCAATATGATATTGAAAAAAACTGGCCTAAGCGCAACATTGCAACCTGAATTCTCCTCCAAGAAATCCCCAAAAGTTAAAAGAATAAAAAAAAAAATACAGAAACATAGAAGAGGGCTGGTTGACCGGACCGCGGGAAGTCGGTGTGAAACGTGAGCCTCCGGAGGTTCCGGTTGCCGGTCAAACCCCAAGCCCACGCTGATGTTTAGGGGCCCACCACCTCCGTCCAAGAAACACGAAAAAAATCAGCCTAATTTCCTAAAAAACCCAACTTCAATTTCAATCTCAAATCTACCGAACTTTTCTTTTATCAAAAAAAAAAAACCCAAAAATTACATTTGGTCCCAAATCTGCTTCAGATTTTTTTATTTCAGAAAAAACCCTAAACTTTAAGTTTAATCCTAAATTTAACCCTATATTTTCTCTTTGTTTAAGAGAAAAATATCACAGATTTTTTTTTCTCTAATATCAAATCTTCTCCCATTAGCCTCTGTCAAAAAATCGCCGATAGCCATCCCTAATTTTCATATCCTACAGTGATTAAGTTTTGGAGAATTTCAATAATTTTCATTGGAGTGAATTTGTTATTTATGTAGAAATACCACGTCAATCCGCACCTATCATCTCATTATTTTGCTCATGTGAAAGTTTTATCGACGTGAAAATGCCATGTTGAGATTAGACTATATGGTAGATTTAAGAATAGATTGAAAGTTTGTGATTTTTCTCTCAGACAAAAATAAAATTTCAAATGTAGATTTAAAACCAGACTTAAAATTTGGGTTTTTTGAGACAAAAAAGTTCGGAGTAGATTTAGGATTGGGTCTAAAATTGAGGATTTTTTTAAGACAAAAAAAAGTTCGGTACAAATTTAAGATTGGTCATAAAGTGTGGGTTTTTTTTTTGTTTTTCTAAAACTTAAAAAAAGGGCTAGGGATAGACCATTACCAAAGAAGACTATTGCTAGAAAAAGTTGAGGGGTGATGACCATTACCAAGGACCGAGATAGTTCAAACTAGGTTCTAAAACCGAGCTTGTCCAACTTTTTAAAATAGATATTCAACCTCTTATTTTGCTGATTTATATGATTTAATTGTATTATGCGGCTTTATGATCTTGGGATGGATTAATCGCGATGCACGAAAAACGGCTCGCACGACATGACAAGCCGAAAAAGACATCAGCTAGACCTTCAATATGATATGGAAAACACTGGTCTAATCTCAAGATCGTAACCTGAATTCTCCTTCAAGAAATCCCCAAAGTTATTTCGAAAAAAAGAAGCCACAGAAACATAGAAGTTGGCTGGTTGACGGGGAACGCGTCTGTCCAAAAAAAAAAAAAAAAAGACGGGGAACGCGGGCAGGTGTGAAACGAGAGCCCCGGCGGCTCCGGTCGCCGGTCAGGCCCAAGCCCACGCTGACGCGGCCACCACTTCCGTCCAAGGAACGGAAAAAATCGCTCTCTTTCTCGTTTCTTGTCCAGAAAGAAAATGAGCAGAAGTGCCAATTAACACTACAAATACTCACTGAAGGGCTCTCAGCCCTGCGAAGACCTCAATTCGTTCATCGTTCGTGTCTCCTCTCATCGATTCTGAGTGCGAACCGGATTGAATCGCACCATTGACGGAGGAAGGAGGAGGAGGAGATGCATCTGTACAATGCGTGGCTCCCTCCGCCGGTGGCGGAGGAGACGAAGAAGGAGCGGAGTCGTTCGCTTGGGCCGTGCGGTCCGTCCGCGAATCGTACCGCCCCGACGATCCCGATTCCGTCTACTCCACTCTCAAGTGGATTTCCGTCCTCGAAACGTGAGCGCGCTCACCGCTCTCTCATTTCTGTTTAGTTCAATCTTTTGCCTTTTGCCTTTTGCCTTTTTGCGGTTTTTGGACTGTGATCGTTGTTGCTGGTGCTTGTTTGCGGGTTGTTCATGCTTTGAGTCTGCTCGTCTTGGGTGAAATGATCGGTTGATAGAGATAGGGGAAGAAGCCGCAGTTTAGTGGGGGCCGAGTCAGCGAGTGTTGTTGGTGCCATTATTGTCTTGATCAGTGGTTGTTTGTAGTTGGAGATGGAGCTTGCTGAGCTGAACTGTTGTCAACGCGGATACGTCTGTGTTTTGACTCTGATTGAGAGAATGCGTGGCAAATAGTGAGCTCAATGAGAGGATGCCTACCAGAATGGTTCTCCCGTACAGGAAGATTGATAATATTACATAGGATGTTGTCATTCTCGAGTCGATATATAGGACGGAAATTTGCCAAATAGTATTCTGCGGAGTTGCAAAAGTAATGAATCAATCTGTTGATTGCGTTCAGTGGTTCATGACAACGATTTAATTTGACCTTTTCATTTTTCATCAGTTTGGTTTATGTAGGTTGAAGCTCACTGTCTAGAAATGTGATGAGATGCCTGTGGTAAATAAGTACTTTTGCCCAGTGCTTTGCGCTGACTTACTTTAGTCCTGTCAATCATTTTTTAACTGGCCATGCTTCCACCCCTTATCACATCTGCCAATGAACCAAGGAGCAGCTGTCCCTGCTAAATGTGAAGATTCCATGGGAAAGGAACTTTGCAGCTTGTCCAATTGATGTGAATCATCTGTTAGTGTTGTCGAAAGGAAACTAACCTTTTTTTTAGGATTTAGGATACAGTGGCTGCAATTTTCTCCAATTCTTTGAAGTACTTTGTACTTTTTGAATCATAGCCATTGAATTACTAAGTCTTACTGCTCGAGATTCTGGTTCTAGAATTTTTGTTCTCTTCTGAATTACTTCAAAATTTTTGAAGAGAGGAGTCCATTATTCTTCATGAATTGCTACACTATTATTAGAAGTAGCCAATCAGATGTTATTTAGTTTGGTTACACACGTCATGGCTGTTACATGATCTTTTTGCTTTATCCATTTGTAGTTTCATAAAGGCGAAAAGTGAAGTAGATCTGCCAGATGTGGCTGCTCTTGTGGATATTGGCTTGGAATTGTTCCTTAAATCACAGAATAAGCTTTATGCTCAGGTGGTCCCTTTGCAGTTGCAGCACACGTAGATTTGTTGCCCTCTTTGCAGTTGCTCTTTTGAATGTTTGCTGACTGTCATCTCTGTGAATCAGGTGAGATGGGGAACATTATAATCAGGGTCCTTAATAAGTATCGGAAGAAGTTGTCTCTGAAAGTTATGTGGCGACCCTTATACGATACTCTTGTCCAGACACATTTTACAAGGTGAGTGATGTTCATAAACAAGTTGGATTTGTGGAATGCACAGACCATCATTCGCATGTTAGAACTGTGCTTTGCTGATAGAACTTCATATCTATTGATATGAGAACGATCGTTTCTAGTCATGCTGCAAAAACAGTAGAACGTTTTCTTATCTTGTATAATTTTGGCAGTGTATATAATTGTTAATTTGCCTAGAGATGCACTTTTTTTGTACAAACTAAATAGCTTATAGGTAATTTGTATCATGGAGTTTTCATCAACTCATTTCCATGCCCCACACCTTCTTCTTCTTTTGAATCAATTTTATGTAATTTTGTTAGTTACTTTGAAATTTGTATTGCCAACTGTAGGAGCACTGGTCCTGAAGGTTGGAGATTGAGACAAAGGCATTTTGAGACTGTCACTTCCCTTATTCAATCCTGTCGGAGATTCTTCCCCCCTCGTTCTGCCCTTGAGATTTGGTCTGAGTTTAGTGAGTTTCTGAGGGTTCCAAATTAACTTTCTCGTCCTCTTTAAATTCCTTGATGATGTGGAATACTACTGTTATAGTCTGTCAATGATTCCGAGGAGTTGTCATTCTGTCTGTTTGTTTAGCATTAAAAAAAAAAGTATATAAGGGCAATTTATTGCTAAGAAAATGCATGTCTGTTTCACTTAAAACTGTAGCTTTTTTGACATACTGGTTGAGCTAAGGCTGAAGAGTCTCAGTTCGGATTTAGATTGAACAGATAACAGGTTCTGGTCAAGTTTCTGTTTAGCTGGGTGTTTCTAGATACATCTGTCTGCTGTCTTCCCTATTTCTTTTGATTGTTGTGGGAAATTGAGCACTCTCTCTAGTCTATCCATGTGACAAAAAAACTTAAAATTTCGACAAGCCATTGCATTTCTGGGTGAGTGGTATAGTTTTTGCTTGATAAGTCTGCTGTCATAGACTATGCTGGACTGATATCATGACCTTTTCTCTTATCTTTTGCGGATTATGATTTTAGCTTTCATCATATTTAGTATACTAATTTCGATACCTGATTTTGTGATCTCATTTGCTCAATGCAGACTGTTGTTTATTTGCTGTTTTGCTCAGCCTCTGTCATCGGCTTTTTCTTTCTGTTTTTGATTAACCAACCTTGCAGATGCTTACT
The DNA here is from genome assembly GCA_019149425.1 of Psidium friedrichsthalianum. Lineage (NCBI taxonomy): Eukaryota > Viridiplantae > Streptophyta > Magnoliopsida > Myrtales > Myrtaceae > Psidium > Psidium friedrichsthalianum. The sequence goes on from JAGVVM010003460.1 coordinate 27,701, forward strand.
TGAAAACCCTTGGCATAATTCATCCTTTGAAGGTGCTGGCTTTGTTAGACTCTTTCTTCCTACAAATATGGATAACCAGGAGTTCTTTTCAATGTATGGTAAACAATATTCCCATCTTTTATTCTCTTACGACTTGTGGGTGATGGAAAAGTTATTCTCTTGTTTGCATTGCAGGGAGTGGATAAAAAAGTGTATAGACCTCTGGGATGCTGTACCGAACTCCCAATTCTGGAACAGTCAATGGGCTGCAATCATAGCGCGTGTTATTAAGAGCTACAACTTTGTCGATTGGGAGCCTTTCTTGCCTGCTCTCTTTGCGAGATACTTGAATATGTTTGAGGTGCGTGCGTGAGACTTTGAAGCTAATTATAAATGACATTTGGATCATTATGTTTCATGAATGTAGTGATTAAGGTTGTTAAAAGGCCATCGATCTACCTGGATACGCTGGTCATAATTCTTTATTTGATGAGGAACTCCACCTTAGAGATGGCATTAGAGCTGCTGACCTTGAATTTCTTTGTCATTGGTGGCTAGTTTTCCATTTGGATAAAATCAATAGTGGTGGAAATGTGATAGTCGGAACCATTTGGAAATATTACCAGCGAGAAAGGAAAAGGCTGAATCTTCTGCAAGCGAATGTCAAGCTAGCTAATTTCCTCAGATATTGACAATACACTTTTGGAAGATTTTTGACCCATTTTTTTGGCTTTTAAGTTTTGAGGAGAATTAATATTCTATTTAAATAGTTACCTCAGAATGATTGTTTGTGTTTCTGTATGAAACCGCTTGATATGATATAGAGCTAAAGCTGGAGATTGAGGATTAAAATACATCTTTGACCGAAGCAAGCAGAGGCTTCCATCTTTGTTCCCCTGAGACTGCCAAACAAACTCTCTTTTAGGTTGGAGGATGGATGTTGGAAGTGGAATAACAAAGAAGTATGTTTGCTTTTGAAATATTGCGTCCTCGTGTGCTTTAAATAACATGGACATGCTGCGACTTTCTTCCCATCATGTCTAGATGTGGGGAAGTTCACTGAATGGTGTTCATGGTTGTTGGCTCGTACTGTGTTGGTGGACACTTGGGAGGGATGCCCTTGATGAAGTTATAATTAGGAAATAGCCTGTGTGCTTGAAAAAAATTCAATGAAAGAGAATTATTTCGTTGTGATTGGAGTGAATCTAAGCCACGTTCATCTTATATCTGAAAGGTGGTCTTCTCTCTCTCTGTCTAAGTTGTAAGTATTTTGAAGTCTTAATTCCATGCTTCTTTCTGGCATTTGTGGTTCCTGTGGCAATGGAAGTGCATCGTATCCTTTTTCTGTAGATGTTCCTAGATATACAAGGTTTTTGTTCCCCAAACAAATGACAACCCGCAAAGGCATTGCAAAAGCTTGTGCGTTATTAGAACGCTGCAAATTATGATTTCCTCGTATGTTTCCATTCCTTCGTGCTTTTTGTTTTTGGGAATGCATTGTTGGTTCCTTACTTATTGCTATTCTGCCGAGCATTTAGAGAAATGATTCCTTGAGAATAGTTTTGGGTTTGATTCTTCGTATTTGGGGGAGAGGGGTGTGTGGATAAATCTATTGAAGTTCTTTGTCAATTAAATTTACAGTATACCATCCATCTAATGGGGGTCGCTGGACGAAAGAAAGGGGAGGTTCAATAACGGGTTGTTACATTCCAGAAGCGCGGCAGTGTGAACAAAGAGGGCCAGATTCAATGCTTAAGAAATTAATGTGTTGGGCTCTCTCTGTACCAGTCTAAGTTGAATCCTGGTAAAGGATTTGGCCCACCCCGATAAGGGAGCAATCTGCACAACGGCACCCTCCCGCGGGCAAGCCAGACAGGAAATCTTTTGTCAGTGCAATGCTGAGGTTAGTTGATCGTGGGCCAATATAGCATGAGTGAGAACCTACAGAGACAGTTGCTGCAGAAAACTTCCATCTTGTTTATGCGCGCGAACCTTCTCTGGTCCTCATTATTACTTCTCGGTCATATGGCATTAGGAGACGGTTAGTATTTTTCTTGTTGGTGTCTGATGTTACATTAGACGACGATGTTGTTCTTGACAGATGTTGGGTGGGCGGGGGTCTTACATCTTTGCTTCTTTATACTTTTGGTTCATCCCATTAACTTCGCTTTATCCTGTTGGTCTAGTTAGATGACTGCAACGCACCAGCTGAAATCTGCTGTGAAATCAGTTGCATATGCTGGGCGGGCTCTGTTTCTCACTTTCTAGTCATCCTTTACTGTTAAACCGGATGACACATAGCAGGAGGCGTACCTTTATTGATCTTTTGGGAGTCATTATCTAATGCATTACTTGGCATGGATGCAAATGATCCTCCAAAACCTTTGGCAAGCATGCAATTGATTGGTTCCATTTTTTCACAATGTAAGCTTCAGGTTCTAATACTATAATCAAGGTTAGCCTATATGACCTGCTAGTCTAACAGAGCTTGACATCTTCTCTGTTAATTAGAATGGCTACTCTGGAAGATAATAATGATGGGGTTTTCGTTTTACGTCAATTGGCATTTCGGAGTGGCTAGATGATTTTTAATTCGCCTTTTCTCGTTACTTCTACACTTGGAGCCAGTAGTGTTTTGTAAGTGTGGTTATCTTGGGTGTCCCTTTTGTGATCTAGCAATTATGTTCAGTTTGTTAGGCACTTAGTCAGTACTTTTGATTTCACATTATTAGTTTGTTATTGGCTTCCCAGAAATGAAGGTCTTCATTCTTCAGCAACATCAGGTACTTTTCTGGTCGTTGAGGATGGTCCTACCTACTATTGCATGCTTGAAGTATTGATGGGGAGATTGTCGAAATCACTGTATAAGCCAGGTTCAATCCATCAGATTTATGCTTAATTTGTTTACAGGGATCAGAAGTTTAGAGAAATTGCCTTGAACTTGTCCCTCCGTTGTTTGACAGGCTCTTAAAAAGATCTCCAAGTTTGTCAAAACAAATATACTTCCTGGGGCAATTGCAGAGGTTGGAATGCTTTGTTGTGCATGTGTCCATGCTAACCCAGAAGAGGCAGCTGTTCACCTTGTGGAACCAATTTTATTGTCTCTCATATCCGCCTTGAAAGGAGTTCCCAACACCGGTATGGAGGAACTGGAACTTTCATGCTTCTGGAAACAAGGTTGTTGACCCCTTCCAACTGTTACCCTTGAATTCCTGAATCTTGCTTTTGCCCAAAATTTCACTTGAGCACACCTTGTCCTTTTCTCCAGGAAAAGCCTACTCTTCTCCTGCTCTTGAAGCAGCAATTGATTATCAGCTAAAATATTGTCTGTTGCCATAAGCTATGGAGGATCTTCACTTCTCTGTTACAAGGATCACAATTCAAAGAAGCACTGCTTTCTGCATTTGATTCACCATCTTGGAAGGTCCTATTCCTCCGTTATGTGTAGTGTAAAGATATGTCTAGTCATTGTAACAGCCAAGTGTTCAGGCAAATACGAGCTTTTTGTATTGAGTTAGTTACTTGTGCATGACTTTAAGTGAAATGATAGGTTAATGGAGCGGTGATCATGTACTTCGATCTCTTCTTGAAGCCTGATTTCATACTATCCGGTTGATCAGTACAAGTAAGTATGGTAGCTCGATCCTGTGTGATATAGGCTTGATTTATTCCTTCTACTTCTCCTTTATCTGTCCAGGTAATTTCTGTTAAGTCGGAAGCATATTCTGGTTTCTAGGTGTACTTTGCTCCATCCTGATTCTGCTACGTTAGAGAAATGGATCAGCATTAAGGATTATCCTGGTGATGAAACATTGATGGCTCCAAAGTGGCATATTCCATCTGATGAAGAAGTTCAATTTGCAAATGAACTTTTGAGCATTCATTTTCAATCAGCTTTAGACGATCTTTTGAAAATATGCCAAACTAAGATGCATTCTGACCCAGGTAATAGTTCTTTTGGTTTTCTGTGCAAATCTTTTCGTTCTATAGGAGTAGGAAATTCCCAGCTTTGAAGAACTTCACTTGATTATAATGACTTTGAAATTAGAGAATATGACTTCAGGTCAACTCATCCTGATTTTGCCTTATCATTCGTCAATTCATTGGCTAATGCTAATCGAAAGAGCAAAAGCAAAGCTTCATGCAGATTTAACTGGGGTATATACCCGCGGCTATTTACTCTCATTGGGTCTAATGCACTTTCACTTTGCTGCCAGGAGACGAGAAAGAGCACTTAAAAGTGACTCTGTTGCGTATAGATTCGTCATTGCAAGGTGTTGCATCATGCTTGCCTGATTTCAGCCCATCCTCCAGGAATGGGATGGTCAAAGATCCAGATCATTTGCCATTCTTGATAGCTGGAGCAACTGGTTCGACTGTTGGCAGTAGGGAGCTGCGTGAGAAAGCTGCGGAGGTCATGCATACAGTGTGCAAGTAATGTTCTAATTGCAGTTGGAAATAGGGAGTTTATGGAAATATCAACTATGCATAACTTGCTCATAGTTTAGAAATTCGTCTCCTTCTGTAGGTACTTACTAGAGAAAAAATCAGATGACAGCATTCTTCTGGTACTTGTGATACGTATAATGGATGCTTTAGCAAACTATGGTAAGAGAAGCTGAAAATAGAATTCTAAATCATACTGAGGCGGGATAGCTACTCATAGACTCCCTCTGTTTGGTTCTCTTCCCAACACTATAGCTTTTTGAGTATGTTCTATCCAGGGAGTATGGAGTATGACGAGTGGTCAAATCACCGACAGGCTTGAAATTGGAAACTGCTGCCATAGTTGAACCTTCAGTGAATTTTATTGTGTCATCTCATTCTAAAGGGAAGAGAAGGTGAAATTTTCTTTATTCCTATTGCAAATTACCATTATCATTTTTTGAAACAGGGAATTTAGAAGCCTTTCCTATTTTGGGTTTTTTCCTTTTGCTCCGAATGCTGATTCCATCAGTTCAATTCAGGCCAAGGTGGGCTCATATTGACAAGGCATATCTGCACAGTACCTGGAGAACATCACAGTCATCTTACCATCTGTTTCGTACAAGTGGAAGCTTCTCTCCATCAGATCATTTGCTCATAATGCGTGATGATCTTCTGGATCTTTCTCTGCATAGTTATGAAACTGTTCGAGCGTGAGTTGGCGTTGCTTTTCAGTCTTGCTATATGATTGAGCTACATCTATTCTGTGGTTATAATTAAGCTATTTCAACTTACTTTCGTTAGACTGATGCACATGCATGCTAGTCATTCCTTATTAAATTTTATTTGATTCATTTTGATGGAGTAGATCACCATTATTGCTCTTCATTGGCAGACCACTTCCCTTCCTTTTTGCTGAGGGGATCTGTATGAGTGGGCAAAAGGTGGTGTCATGACATAACTCATAGGCAAAGGCATCTTTCCAAAATAGTTCTACTGATGTTGTTTTGGGAGTGGCAATGCAACAGATAAGCAAAACTATGGTGTAATCGGTGGTACCTGTTATGCGTCTATCAATATATCTTCTGCATGAGCTCGTCAGATATTTGGATGTAGACACTGATCCATTTAAGCCTGAAAGTCCTGAATTAATCTCTGTTTGCATGGAGCATGGAGGAAATTTTTTGCCAAATCCTATTTTTACTAGTTGAAAATCCTGAATTATTCAATTACTCGACCATGTACGTGTTTTTTTCAGTTTAGAAACCTGGTGTTTGGGGAACCAAGGACAACAAGCATGTGAAGTCTAGACATTGTTGTTACCTCTGCATAGATGCTAGGGAAACCACATGACAACATGCTCATTTAATTACATAGCATCCTTTATTTTCTTCACGTGGACATTATTATTATTATTATTTTTTTAAAATGTTTTAGATCAATGCAATTTCTAATTTTTGTGATTTAAACTGTGCTCTTCAACAGACTTGCTGGAAACTCATTATTAAAGATGATAAAGAGATGGCCATCTATGATCTCGAAGTGCGTTCTTTCTCTAGCTGAAACCTTACAGAACCCCAGTGCACCGGAATATGCAGTTTTGGGTTCTTGTGCAGTTCTTGCTTCACAAATTGTTCTCAAGCACTTGACTATGGTAAGGAATTTGCAAAGAGAATTTTGATCAGATTAGACAAGGTCAAACTAACGGCTTTAACTACCATATTTCAGGACCCTAAGGCATGTTCTGCATTTCTCATTGGAGTTCTTTCAAGGTGAGCATTTCTCTTATTTTATAAGAGTATTTAACTTATGCGTTCTTTGATTGAAGATAATATTGTAACATCACTACTTGATACTTATTACTTATGTTCCTGTTTCCTCTCGAAGCTCCCATCATGAATCACTGAAAGCTCAGAAAGCGATCAATGAGGTAATTTCCTTCCTTTATCTCAACTATATCTACAATTAGCGAAAATCTAAGTCCAGATTTTGACTTCTGCCAGCTTTTTGTCAAATACAATATCCACTTTGGGGCTTGTCCAGAAACTTCTTCAAAACGTCAGATGATGATGCTGATACACTAGACTTCTCGCATTTGGTTTCTCTAATTGGTTCAATGGGTTTTGATTCCATGGGATTGCATTGGCGGTAAATGACTTCTGCTCTCTGATATTAGAGTTAGGCTTTCTCAGACTTTGCATTTGTTTCTAGCTGTCAACTATTGGCGACTGTTTTTACCTGGCCCTTTTATCATGAAGTTAGATGTTGAAGTAAGCATGGTCGTGTTTTTGAAAGTCATTTTCTACTGGAGTTGGAACTGGGGAATGTGGCAAATACTTTTCATGTACTTTCTGCAGGTACAATTTAATGGCCAATCGAGTTCTGCTGCTGTTGGCTATGGCATCTAGAAATGACCCGCATTTCTCTTCCAAGATTCTGAGTGAAACCGCCGGTCAGTGTAGATTCTTTTGGTATCATCCTCCTGGCGTTCTTTATTTTCTATTGCAGTTTTTTCTAGTTTGTTTTCTTTGACTAAAAAGCAAAAAGCAACCTTTTTACTTTCCTACCAAAATTTAAAATTTTAATCGTATTCTAGAAAACAGATGTGAAGTTACGTGTCAACGTTAATGCATTGTGAAAGATTGTGGCGCTTAAGATCAAAAAGGAAAAGTCAAAGTACATTTTTCGCAAGATTTGAAAAAAGCAAATAGTAAAAAGTAATAGCTCTCTAGGCACAAGTTTGAAATCTGATTTGCCGATTAGTCAAATGTCAGAGCTTTTGCACATACTGTTTAGATGGCCAGAGCACTCCTGGTTATAACTGTATTGAATCAGTCAGGTTGAACATTATTTGACATAGATGCCTTTTCAGGTCACTTTTTGAAGAACTTGAAAAGTCAGCTTCCTCAGACCAGAATTCTAGCAATCTCGGCTCTAAATATACTACTGAAAGAATCGCCTTACAAAATGTCAGTTGATGAAGGTGCAGTAGTTCACAAGGAAATGCAAGGAAATACTAAATCATCTCTTGAAGGAGCATTAACTCATATATTCCAGGAAGAGGGTTTTTCCACGAAACATTCAGCAGTCTTTCCCATATTCACATCATAACTGACACAGAAAGTGCATCCTCTGGCGGAAAACAGGGAAATTCATCTTTGCAGAGTGTAGCAGACAAATCAATCACCCGTTTTTATTTGACTTTTCATCATCATGGCCTCGGACCCCTAGTTGGATTTCCTTACTTGGAAGTGAAACCTTTTACTCAAACTTTGCGAGGATATTTAAACGACTAGTACAAGAATGTGGCTTGCCTGTTTTATTAGCACTGAGGAGTAGCCTGGAGGAATTTGCTAACGCAAAAGAGAGGTCCAAGCAATGTGTTGCTGCTGAAGCATTAGCAGGGGTACTGCACTCTGATGTTGATGGCCTTCTCGAAGAATGGGATAGCTGGATGATGGTTCAGCTGCAGAATGTCATTCTGTCCCAATCTGTCGAATCTGTACCTGAGTGGGCATCTTGTATACGCTATGCAGTTACAGGAAAAGGAAAATATGGAACAAGACTTCCTGTCCTTAGAGAAAGAATTTTAGATTGTTTGGTTAAACCTTTGCCTCTAAACACGACAACTACAGTAGTTGCTAAGCGCTATGCATTCCTTGCTGCAGCTCTAATAGAGTTGTCCCCTCAGAAAATGCCAGTTTCTGAGTACAACTTCACAGTTGCCTGTTGAAAGAATTGCTGGATAATATGTGCCATTCCTCTGCACAGGTAAGAGTGCCTCTCAACTTTTTGCCAGTGGCATTTTCTTCTGTTGTCTTCTGTGTACAATGGTGAAAATAACGACACTCAAGCATAAGTATTCAACCTTATGGTGGGTCAACATAGAATAGTGGGAAAACTAACGAACCATGCTGAGCTGTGAAAAATTTCTGCTTGGCACTTATTGTGGTTGTTTTATGCTTGTTCCTACCCAATGTGTAGATGCAGCTTCTTTCTCTTCTTTCAGCTATTAATCTTGGTTAAATCACATCAACATTATCTCTGGACTACATAAACATATGTGTTTCGTTTGTCTTGTTTCTTGGATGAGATTGAGTGTTTTAGAGGATCTTGCGCTGTCCCACAGTATATTCATCCTGCAATAATTTTTGCAATGATTTTCTGGTCTGCTGTATCTTTTCGTGTGGCAGGTAAGAGAATCTATAGGGGTCACCCTTTCAGTATTGTGCTCCAACTTTCAGCTGTACAGATCACTTTGTGAAGATCATTCACATGAAGGGGAAGTCAGTAATGCACATGACCTAATTTGGTTGAATCACTCACTAGACAAGCATCTGAAATGGTCATACGGATTCAATCTTCCGGCCAGTCTGACATCTTGGGGAGCTGTAGCACTACAAGTCAGGAAAATGGTTTTGGAAATAACTTGAAAGAGGATGTCAAGTGGATGGAAACGGTACTTTTGAAAATAATTATACTATTTTCTGCTTGACTGAAATAAGAAATTTTAACGTAATCTTTTTGGGCATGCAGTTATTCCACTTCATAATATCATCTTTGAAGTCTGGAAGATCTTCTTATTTGCTCGATGTGCTGGCGGGGTTTATTCATCCTGTGATTTCCTTGCAGGTAAAGTCTATCCAATTATGAATTGCGCGTAACAAGCATTCCGCTTTCTTATCTGTTTGGCCTGATTGCGAAGAACCTGCACTTTTCAATATTGAGTTGGTTGGTTAATCGATGATCAGCTTCAGCATCTGGCATTGTCTTTATACCTCATGCTTATTTGGAGCATCTGCTCATTTGATGCTTAAAGCTGCATTATATGACTTCTCTAGGAAACATCACATAAAGATCTGTCAACATTGGCAAAGGCAGCTTTTGAATTGTTGAAATGGAGGATTTTCTGGAAGCCCTATCTGCAGAAGGTGGTGCATGTAATCCTATCTTCAGTCAATGATCCTAACTGGCGGACAAGATCTGCTACTTTGACGTATCTTAGAACGTTTATGTACAGGTATTCCATTTTATGAAAAGCTCTAAGGGTGGCAATCAAAATAAACTATTCTAATGAGTCATCTATCTTTCAGTAAATTCCATCATTGTGCAGATTATGTTCAACTTTTGTTAGTTTTTGTGTGAACACTAGGTGATATTGTCTTATTATTCTGATGTCTTATCTTTGTATGATGCCTTAGAAGGATAAGGAATGTAATTGATAAGACATGTAGTACATTGTGTTCTTAAACCAATGTATGTACTCATGAATTGTTCTCCTGCTAGGCACACTTTTATTCTCTCTTTTATAGAGAAAAAGCAAATCTGGGAAACAGTGGGGCGACTACTCGTAGACAACCAAGTTGAGGTAAGTTTCTTGATGATTTAACCAGACAATCTGTGTCTAATGCCAAGCAGTATTGTAGCAGTTTCTTTTTGGCCACTGTCACTGTGGATTTTTGTCATAGTGTTTTTCTTTTTTCTTTTGGGAATCCATGATCTAATCTGGACTGTTCTTTTAAATGACTTTATTATCTTGAAAAATCCATGGGCATAGGTAAGGGAGCATTCTGCTGCAGTGTTAGCAGGCTTGATGAAAGGTGGCAATGAAGATTTAGCGAGTAACTTCCGCATCGTGCTCTTGCAGAGGCAAAGATATCTTGAAAAGGAAAAGGAGAAGGTTATTGTCTCTGAGCCATTGACTTTAGTTAGTGATTTCTATTGTGATGCTTGCTGCGATCATTTCTTCTTCCTCGTGCCAGTTACATGTTAACTTTCATAGGACACCCTTTTAGCTGTTTCTTTGCCTGTCATATGTTAACTAGATACGACACTCGTAAACTTGTACCAGAAAGAACATTTCTCTTGCTGCTGGTAGCTTTGCATTTTTGTCACCATAAACTGTATTCCAGAAGTAGATCTTTAGAAGTTTACAATCCTTATTGAACATATTGAAGATCTGGATCTCGCCATCATCACTATAACCTTGGCTGTCCTAACATATCTATAACATGTTTTGCTCAGTTATCAAGCACTTGGCTCCAACTGTGTATTTTCCTTTCTGTGATCAACACAGTGGGGATAGAATGATTTTAAAATAAGTTAAAAAGCCATATTTCCTTTTTCATCAGTTACTCTAAGCTCATCATCCATGGTGAGGATGGATCTAGAAATTTTCGTAGTTGGGGCAGCAATGTTCTAACTTAGAGTAAATCAAACCTGATGAAATTCCAATCTCTTGTTTTGTTAATATTGCTATGTTGAAATGTTAGATAAAGCAGAATACTAATCACATTCTGCTTGTGTGCTGCAACTGAATGTTCACAATCACGTAACTATCTATTGAGTCTTTTGTTGATGTGAACAGCAATGAAATGATGGATATAGGATAATGACTTAGAACAACATATTTCTTTAGAAAAAATATGGTTATTTATTAAAAAAGCTCTGACAAAATGAAGCTTCACAATCAGTTCCTTAAAAATCAGTTGGGGATTGTTCTTGTCATGGTGTATAGAGTCACAAGGTTCTATTAAACTTTAGAAGTTGGCGAATCTATGGCATCATTTTTGTCGTTCAAGACATATTGTATCTGTTTGTTTATTTTGGCTTTCAATTGCTTAAGCAAAAGATGACACAAAAATGAAATCCGTTTCAGTTCGCAAATATATTGACTCTCTGTTACATGTTTTGGGCATTTCATATCTGATGTGTTTCTTCTCTCTTCTCCTAATCAGAAATATAAACTCTGGTCATCTATTGCTTCGGTGCATGGCGCTGTACTTGCTCTGGCTGCTTCTGTGTTATCAGTTCCTTATGATATGCCGAGGTGGGTTTCCCTTAAGATTGAGAACTCTCTTATTCTCTTCTTTGAGTAATCCAAGTCTGTTTCATACACTCTCAGGACAGTAATGAGAGGGCGCAATGAGCCATGAGCCGTGAGTGTATATCTAGGACTTGTTTTTAGCTGCATAGTGCCTAGATGACATATCCTTCATCGACCAACTTCCACTTTCTTTCAGGAGATGATTTAGTGTCAAACATGGCAATACATATTGTTGTTTCCGTTGAAATCCTACCCCGAGTTTCGAACATTTCAGTTTGTCTAAGAGTACAGAAACAAATCAACGTTTTCCTATGCTCTCAAATTCTGTTTCAGTACTTCAATCTTTATGAACTGCTAGAGATCTTTTTGCAAGAATCTTCATGGATCTGAAACAGGGAACGGTTGCTTGTCATATAGGGATATTTTCATTTGCTTTTGGTGACAGCTCCATTTCCATTTCATGAGAAAATACAAGAAGAGTTTGTTTCCTGACAGAAATTGTGAGAGATGATTGAAGGCTGATTTGAAATTTTTATTTTATGGACCTTTCCATGTTGAGTTAAGGGATGAAATGGCGTAGTGCATAAGGGTTTTTGTGTGATCGCAAAATCCCTCTTAGGTTAAAGGGAAAATTTTTATAGAACAACAATAAGATCTGCAATGCTATATGGAGCTGAATGTTGGTCAGTACAGAAGTAACACAAGCATAAAATTGGGTAGTGGAAATGAGGATGTAAGGTGGATGTGTGGTCATAACAAGGATGGATAAGATAAGAAATGGCGGATATTCGACGAAAAGTTGGAATAGCACCGGTGGCAGAGAAGATGAGAGAACATAGATTGAGATGGTTTGGACATATTCTCCGTAGGACTCCTAGATGCTCCGATAAGAACAGAAGTGTGTTACCAGAACACGATATGAAGAAAGGACGAGGTTGGCCGAAACTTACTTGGGGGAAGGTAGTAAAAACAAGATTTAATGGAGTGGGAAATAGATTGGTGTACGGTCTATCTTAGGACGGAGTGGAGGAAAGCTATCCGCATTATAGAGGGGGATTCCTATGTTCCAGAGTGTCCTGTTTAGTCATTTCTAATTCTAATTCTATTTATTTATTTATATTTATTTTGGTATCCATATTTTGCTTTTATTTTTAGTATATTTTTAAGCTTTTCACTTCGGGTTTATCGGCCGCCGACCCCAAACAATTTGGGATAAAGGTGATGTGATGGATTTGATGATGTTTCATGTTGAGTTAAGCCCTGCAAACAATGCCATTTCCCTTCTGTATTCGTTACTTACACATTGCTATCTCTTTAAGGGAAGGGACACATCGAATTAAGCTGGATATCTTGATTACCAGATCTTTCACTGGCATATTTCCTATGCGAAAATTCCTCTCTTGACAACTCTTTTTTTTTCTTGGTTACTCTGCAGTTGGCTACATGAGCATGTTACATTACTGTCACGATTTGCCGGGGAGCCATCTCCCGTGAAATCCACCGTGACAAAAGCAGTTGCCGAGTTTAGACGGACTCATGCAGACACATGGACTCTTTCAGAAAGAGTCATTCACTGAAGAGCAACTGGAGGTGGATATGCTAAAAACTTTAATTTCTTCTTCCACTCTTTGTATAAATGAATTCGTGTGCTCAAATTCTTGTGTTTCACCTTTACTTGCAGGTCCTGGCTGACACTTCTTCCTCGTCATCCTATTCGCTTGATCGATATTACTTTCTTGTTGGCAAATAGATTGTTACACAAAACAACAGAACGACGAATAACAGAATAGAGGGATTAGCCTTATCATGTAGGTTTGCTTATGTATGTCTTGTAATAATCTGCAACATGCACTCATTTTTTCCCCGTCTGTTCAGTACGGCTTGAGTGTAGGTGGCTTTTCACTTTCTCTCCTGTCTTCTCGGTTAAACTCTATTACTACTATTGCGTCATTGGATCATCAAATTCTGATGGTAAAATGCAGTATAGATGATCTAAACTTTAAAAGTAGATTGATGTGCATCTTTTTTGGCGCCCCTCCTTCTCCTGCATCCTCTGGTTATGGAGGGCGCTCATCGCGCCATGTGTTATGAAGCTTAATTACTACCACTGCTCGTTAAGGTGAGGTTCGATAGAAATTACGAGGCAAATGGAGATCCATGCTGCTTCGTGCTTTTGTCGGCAAAAAAAAGGGGTCTTGGTGCTTTCAGAAAAACAGCTCTCCATGGGCTGAGACAATCTTCTGAACACCGGGGACGAAGCAAAAGAATTTTCTGAGGATGGAGGGAGGGAGGGAGATTGGAATCATCGCCACAACTCGAAGTTATTTTTCCAACTTGCGGAAAAGGTCAATGAACTTACGTCAAAATGAATCCGCCAACGTACAGCCGATGAACAAAATGGAGTTCTGCATTGGACGGAGGTAACATAGCGCTATTTATGG
>JAGVVM010003462.1:0-17733 GCA_019149425.1 Psidium friedrichsthalianum
CCAAGAACACTTTTCCTTGACAGAGTTCCGTACTTTCTTGAATGAATTCCTAGTCTTACATAATTGAAGTAGTGGGGGATTGGTCCTAGAACTATGCGTCACCGACACGACACGACACATCGACACGTGATTTTTCAAAAAAATAAGGAATTCCGACATGTTAAAACACGTTATATATTATATGTATATTTTTATATATACATGAGTTAGGGATCCACAATTAGTTTTTTTTTTTAACTAGCTGGGTATATTAATTTTGGGGTGATTGGGTAACTTTACATTTTGAACCCTAATTTATTGAAATGCTCAAAATTGACCTCGTGCGTCTCGAAATGGCGTTCAGGATGGTGGACTCGCATGTGGCTAGTATTTGGGGGTGTTGACCACATGTCAGTCGTATGTCAAAGAGTGTCGGACACAATACGGAGGCCTTAAAGAATGTCAGTGCTACATAGTCGAAGAAGCTGCCCAAATGTGGGGGTCTACTTACAAGATTGAGAGAGATCCTTTAACGGCCAGCGTGAGCGAATAGAGTAATACTGTTCTCGAGGCTATCTTTGATTGTAGGATCTCTGAATTTGCCTACAATACTTGCTGTCCATTGCATTATAGCATTGCCTTCTCATTTATCCTTCCATTGTCAGCTTTTGCAGAATGCAAATGGATTAGCGGCTTGTGAGGCAACGAATGAAAATATCAAAAAAGTATACAAGAATTACTTAGTGATTTACAGGTTTCCTCTCTAAGTAAACCCAGGATCTGAAATTTTTTCATTAGGAGTCTGATGATCTTCTACTACTCAATGCTATAAACCACGCTGATAATTCATTTTTGGCTCTGTTGGAGAATAATATTTTTCCTGGAATAAAGCCTTGGCCATTTCGAATTTCTTTGTGGGTTCTTTTGTATGTCAAATTTGACCAATGGCAGCTATCCCAATTAGAACAAAAACCTTTCGGTTTTCTGTGATAATCGATTCCTCTCAAGTTTCCTATTGTTTCCTTGTTGATCGTCTTGAATTTTCCAAGACGAGCATGAATTCCCAGTAAGTATGAGAAACTGAGCTAAATTAAGAATGAAGATTCAAGTTTTCTGGTTGGTGATAGAAAAACGAAAAGTGGCTTTGGCTAGTCTGCCATATGTGATTGTAAACCGGCTTTTTAAAACCAATAGTCAAACTGTTGTTTTGGAAGAATATCGAGCTAGGAAACTGATGCTGCTTTTGTGACAGGTCTGGTTGGTCTATAAAATGATCAAGCTTACTTTGGATTTCGATTCAATGAGCTGTATCGACGACCTTTTTTGCATTGTTGGGACAAGTTTTTGCCCGTTCTGTGGAACAAAGCTGCAGTGAGGAGCTAAAAAATGTGTAATTTTTTCATCCTATTGTTCTCATGGAATCATTTTAGCACTTGATTGATATGGGCTTGACTAACTTGGCAGACGAACTTCAAATTCCATACCGGAGATGGATCAAAATGCAGAGGTGGCATCTGCAACAGCTGAGGGCCATCTTGTGTACCAACCTCGAAGACACTTGGGCCAACTGGAGTGTCCTGAGGAAGTTTTGATGCTTGTGAAGATCCAAATACTTGATCTGGTCTCAACAGCACGTACCTGAATGATTGTGAATGTAGTTTTTTCAATTGAAACTGTTTGCTGTATGCTCATTGGGTCCTACCTTTCTGTTGATCAAATTGTACCTACTCATTTTTCTGCATGTTACCTTGATGTAGAGTTGTTGATGCGGTTGCTTTCTAATGACATCACTCTGGAACTCGATGAGGCTCTGCAAAGGGAGGTATGCACCGCTAGTCGTACTAGCCATGAAAGGCCAACTTGCGTGGTTATCCTATATGACCTGTGGCTCCTCCATTTTCCGTCAGTTTATTAGTCTGGTGATATCCTTTGAACTCGCAATCACTTTTTCATCAAACTTGATAACAAGATCATTGTATATAAATGAAACCAATTTTTTTCTCTCTTACAGGTATCTTGAAAGGTTGGGGCATTTGTCTAGACAAAGGATCAGACGAAAGACTTGACAAAGAGGAGCAGACACAAGCAAATGAGCAATTTGAAAATCCACCCAGTCTAAGGTTCCCCAGAGTGAGGAATGTTAGTTTTATTGGAGACTCTGCGAAGCTATTTCCTGAATTAAATCGGCTTGAGTGGAAGGGATGTGCAACATCTTTTGGGGCAACTGATTTGCATTTGGAGAAATCACTTGTGCTGGATTTGATATTTAGAGCAATCAGAGATGGAAGCATGGAGTTGAATCATGGTAAGATGGAAAAGAAAAAGCTCATCCACTTTCTCCTTTCACATTAATCTTTATCGATCGAACCGTCTGCACTGGCTAAATACAGCAACATTTTTCGTTCTTGCAAATGGCAAAGCAGCTGAAAATCCTGAGACTTACAGTCTTACAGATTGCTATTTTTCGAGACGTGCCAGACCTTTCAGCTTTCAAACATTTGGAGATTCTCATCCTTAAGAATTGTATCAGACTGGAGCAGATGCACCGTCCTATAGAAGGCATTGAGAGCCTCATTTCCTCGAACTTACTTGAGGAATCGCAAGAGACTTCAGAGTTCATATCCTCTTCTCAGAAGAAATAATGAAGAGTAGGGCCATATGTTGGTTTCTAATTCAGAACTTGATGGATTTGTGAGTTCGCACCATTTTGTAGAGTGATTCAACTCCGGCGACGAACCCGTTAATTTACTAAAGCTCATGTTTGACTGGTCCTTGAGTCATTTTCTCTTATGATCTTCAATCAGTAGCTAGTGTTCTGTTGGGAGTGTTTCACTAGGGATTTCCTGTTAAATGCAGTGACTCGAAATATATATTCCATGAAACGCTCCCTTTCAAAAACAAAACGTATTTGGCACAACCACTCAGAATTAGCCTCCATAGGAACATTATTGTGAATTGTCAGATGCTCCGACTGTAAATGGCATTATTTATCCCTTTCAACTCTGGCTTTGAACCCATCAATGTACTAATTCGTAATAGAGGTAAGCAAGTCCCGTCACTTTTTTTCCTTGACATTAGTAGCCTTCTTTTCATCACTGTCTTCATTTAACAAGATCTTCCTTGACAGGGTTCTGTAATTTCCTCAATTCCCAGTCTTACATATTTGCAAGAATGCAGGAGTTGATTGCAGAAGCCGACATGATGCTCCAGCCAGATAAAAATGTAGATCCAAATGTGGTTCTTTGTACGTTAGAACGCATTGGTCATCTGGTAAGGTTCTTCATCCTTTAACAACTAGCATGAGCGAATGGAGTAATACTTTTCTCAAGGACATATCTTTTAAGCATTATTTGCTTGACACTAGGTATCTATTTGATCTGGACTTGCCTGAATATGCTTGCTGTTGATCCAATATGGCAATGTTTTTTCAGCTATTCTTCCATTGCCAGCTTTTGCAGACAGATTGGCAGTTTGTGAGGCAACTAATGAAAACATTGACATAGGTAAACAGCAATTACTCAGTGATTTATAGTTTTCCTCCCTGTAAACCCGAGATATGAAACTTTTCCAACAGCAACAGATGAGGGCTAGCTTTTTGGCCGACCTTGAAGAGGCTCACGGGCCAACTGGAGTGTCCTGAGCAAGTTTGTGATGCCTGTGAAGATCAAAGCACTCGATCTGGTCTTGACAGCACATAACTGAATGATCGCGAATGTACTATTTTTTAATTGAATCTTCTCTTTGGATGCTCGTTAGGCTCTACCTCTATTAATCAAATACGTAAGTGATGATTTCTCTGCATGTTACTTCTTTGATGCCGTTGCAATTCTAATGATATCATTCATGAACTCAATCAGTCTCTGCAGAGAGAGGTATGCACTGCCAGTCGCACCATAACTATGAAAGAGAAACTTGTGTGCTTACACTTAATTGAATGTGCTTTCTGTATGCTTATACTTACCCAAATAAGTACCTGCTGATTTTTCTGCATATTACCCCGATGCAGAGTTCGATGCGGTCTCGTTTGAATGGTATCACTTTCGAATGCAATGAGGCTCTGCAGAGGGAGGTATGCACTGTACCACAACTATGATAGAGTAACTTGTGCGCTTATACTATATGAGCTGTGGAATTTCACCGGAAAATCCATGTACTAGGATGCGTGATGACAATCTCCTCTTTTCTGTCTGTTCATATATCCTTCGAATGTCGTGATATAGGTCTCTGGTATGAGGAGCTTAGATCTCATGTATGCGGCTATGAATTTGTAAAGTTAAAAATGGCCTCCTTGCAAACAATCCCGTATTGCTAATTCAAAATAACCAAGAGACAAGTACATCTTTCTGTTCTGTAGTTTTGGGCACTTCGCCTTTTCAGCGTCGGTTCTGTTCCTAAGCACACACAAGGAAGGTGGTGCTAATTGCTTACTTCTCTTTCTAAATCTGTTGTTTTCTTTTTTATTGGCTGATAATGAAATCTCCATCAATTGCAATCCAACTGCGAACTATTCAGACACCTGGAATGTGTGGCAAAATAGTGTCCCCAGTGATCATGACAAGTTCATTTTTCTTGCTCTCATATCCGCATCGTCACAAAGTCTGGTCTTCCAATTCCTCAGGAAATGAAGGTTGTTTTTTTCTTCTTCTTTGCAGGGGTTTGTATCAATAAATTGTCGATACTCCTTGCAAAAGCCGTCAATGATCATGTTGTACATGATCACATCTAGCTCCCAGCCTGTGTCTTTCAGATTCTTCAGCGATGGAACTGTTTTCCTAGGACTGTCGGTTCTGCACATTCCCTCGCTATGGCTCCGCACATGGTTATATCTACCTCGATTCGTCTGGCCTACATTTCACTGTCCTGTCCAGCTAGAATAAAGCATCATCAAGGAAGAGATAAAGTATATGCATCTGCTTCCAAATAGATGCCTTACATTGAACCGCCAATTTAAGGCGTGGTTGAAGCAAACATGGAAAAAATTCTTAAATGATCTGAGCACGTATCTGCCTAATGCATCTAAACCCTTGATAAGGGTTGGGATGGGATGCACTTACCTCATATACACCCAAGATCGTCTCGCAAAATAAGGGCATTACCAATTTAACTTTAGTTAATTTGAGGCTAAAGTACACTAGAAATGCCAAATTTTGTATACAGCGCTCACTTTAGTGCAAAACTTTCAAAACGATCGCTTAAATGTCAATTTTTTTTTTAAAAAGCTTACTTCAGTGTCTATTCCGATTTGAGCTGACCTGGATTGCAGAAATCCGACATGCTTATTGTTATTAGATTTGAGCTAACATGGCTTGCTGGAGTTGGCGCCCAAGTGAGCATTTTTTCAAAAAAAAAAAAATGGCACTAAAGTGATTGTTTTGAAAGTTTTGTTAGTGAAGTGATCATTTTTCAAAAAAATTAGCACTTAAATGATCATTTTAAAATTTTTGGTGAGCATCATACACAAGTTTTGACATTTATAGTGTACTTAAGCCGTTAATTTCCATATATATGTGATATTTATAACTTGTAACCAACAATCGAGTACTCAATTAATGGAAATTTCCTCTGATTAAGTTGGCGAGCTCCGTTGAGAAGAGAAGATGTGCATGGAACTGCTCCAAGTCAAATCACTTCTAACAATGGATAATCAGTAGACACCCGCCTGGGAAGACTCGTTCGTTAAGCGTTTTTGATTCGGAATCACCGAGGGAGCATGTGTTTTCTAGAGATAAACATTAGCCATTTTCTTCTTGCCTGTGCGAACGCATCCCCGATGATATTGCCTCGACTAATGGGCGAGATCCATTGGAAAAGATAATATGTTAGATCGGCCAGAATGATAATATAAATTTCGCGTAGAGTTTTTAGGATTAATTGACAAAGTTGAAAAGTTTAGGAGTAAATTAACATGTGTACAACATGTTTAGGACCGACTGTATAATTTTCCATCTAATTGTGTATTCTAAGTTAATGGACTAGACTTCTTCTGTACAGTTTTTATCTCTCCATTGGTAAAATTTGCAATTGCTTTATCTTCTAGCGACATTTACTTATTTTCCCTAATGAACGAAGGTTCACATTCTTTTTTCTCTCTGCAAGATTGTCGATTACACTATTTCAAGAATTGGTATGAATGTGAATCGTTAGTATATTTTAGCAGAGTTTAGACTAATGTTGTAACACGAATTTTGATGAAGAATGCATCCTAGACCATTTATCAATTATGTCGAGAGAATCTTAAGAACAGATGCAATAACACAATACATTATTTCTTTGGTAGATTTACCTATTGAAACTCATACAGAAAAGGAATCCTGCTTCGCGTCTGGAAGATGTTCATGGACAGATTATTTCGTTTGGCTTTATTTTGTTTCTCTTTCATGAATGTATGCATCTTTCACTTCTTCTTCTTTTTTTCATTTTTGGGTACATCCATTTACTAGAGATTCTGCATTGGCAAATATAGCACGTACAAGAGATTTAGATGGATGGGAGGGCCAACAAGGATGGGGGGCAACAAGCCAGCAACAGGGGCGGCGGTAATGATGTCGGAGGATGGAAAGAAGACATCGTAATGAAGAAAGATTTTTCTTTTAAAATGTATGAATTTGAATTTGATCGCACACCCTTGTGTGTGGAGATTTGTATTATATCTATAGCACGTACATGAGCAGGAAAATAAACAATGAAAAGACTTTATAAAAGGTAAGAATCTACAATATTACTATAGATTGTGGAAAATTGGCTCTATCAACGGAATTGGCACAAATGTAAAAGATTGACTCTATCAGCGAGATTAACACAGATTATGAAAAATTGCTCTGTCATGGGAGATTTCCTCTATCGCATATATACAGCATCCGATCAAAAAAGAACCCATATATGCAGCAGAAAAGCATCTCGGATTGCCATCATAAATGGCAGAATCAGAGAAAGAGAAGAATTGACACTCTATTCCATTTTTTTTTTAATCTTTATTTCATGTCCATGAATGCTTCGATGTGTTGTGAATTCGACATTCAAAATTCTTTTGTACTTTACCTTTCAATATCCTTCTTCATTCTAAAAAATTAAGTCCAGACACTTCATTCCCTTTTATTCTTTTTCTTTTTCCTAAATCATATTTTATTTTGAATACTTCACAAGTATTCACTCCTGCTAGTTTTACAATTGAAGTTCGCCTCCTATTTTAGGTGATTTTTTTCACCCTTTGTAAACGTTGCATATCTTTCATTCCTATGTACTAAATTTTTAATTGGCTTACTGAATTTTTAAGAGTTGAATGACATGCCAATAAAGTCATGTTTAAAAAAGTGACCCAAAAATGAACTGAAGGACGGCATGAAAGTATCTCATAAATCAGTATTAACATAGTAGTAACGCATCATGCTCGCTCGGTGTAATCTAACAAGCTATAACTCTATACTAGAGACAAGGCATCAATAGATTCTTAAAATTTGAAAATTTGAAGAGATAGATTGATAATATTATATCAGTTTAAAGTAGATTCATTTTGCATGAATTTGTCAGCACGTGGGGCAGCGTGTACTAAACAAAAGAGAACTTTCCATGACCGTTTGTTCATCTCTACCTCACATTTCCAACGTCATTAAGAATACGACAATTTCAAGGAAAAGCAATATGCTTTGTCCTATTTAGCAATAGAAGTCTAGCTATTTGTGAAAGGATCAAGCTAATAAATTTGAATTGACTAGAGGGTGAGAACATAAGAGGAAAAGACAAGGACTATAAAGCA
Source organism: Psidium friedrichsthalianum (assembly GCA_019149425.1). Lineage (NCBI taxonomy): Eukaryota > Viridiplantae > Streptophyta > Magnoliopsida > Myrtales > Myrtaceae > Psidium > Psidium friedrichsthalianum. The sequence goes on from JAGVVM010003462.1 coordinate 7,733, forward strand.
TCTGCAACCGCTTCTAATCAATCAATTGCTAATTGATTAACGATCTCATGTTAATTTAGATCCGACAGTCTGAATCCAAGTTAAGGCATGTGTATGTGCGTCGGGTAGGGATGTGCAACCGGCGAGTTTACCTGAAACTCGGGGAAAGATCAAAAAATGAGGTCGGAGAATCAGAAAAAAAAAAAAGAGGGGGGAACTGGTTTCAATTTTTGAGAACTGATTGAAACTGATCCGGTTCCCAGTTTTAGGTGAAGACCCACCCGAACCAGTTTTAGAAACGGTTTTAGAATATTATTTTTTTTTAAAGTAAGTCTTTGCTTGCGCCGTAGCCTTGCCTCACGCTCACCTCTTCGGTTTCGTATTTCGCATCTCATCATGCTCTCTCGTTGTTTCGTTGGCTCGCCTCTCGTTGTGGTTGTCCGTAATCATCTTTCACATTGGATTATTTCATGATATTCATATTATTTGATGGAAAATGAAATCAGAAAAAGAAACAAAAGGAAAAAGGGTTCGTCGGGTAGATCTCAGAACTGACAAAAAATAGGGTTGGTTCCAAAACAGGTCCAGAAAAAACAAGTAGAGAGTCTCGGTTCCAAAAATTGGAAACCGGTTATAATAGGGTCAGGTTTAGGATCTAGTTTGGACCCTACCCACTCAGCCCATGTTCACTCCCTAATGTCGGGTTGACTAAACACTTATAAAAATACGAGTAGGAAATGAATGACGAGTCGTTTGGCCATTGGTCAAAGGAGTAGGCAAGAGAGAACAAGGCTCGTGCACTTGTCGTATCACATACAAGGGGCTCCATGTGCCGGAGTGTCCCAAACTCGAGCATAAGGACCACTAAGAAGGAGCCATGTGAAAGCAAAATGATATTATTACTCTCTTTTAAGATTAAGATGAATAACATGGGAATATAGTCCAGACTCATTAAAATTTCTGTTTAGTTAAACTTTGTTGCTTTTTATGATAACAACCCATTTTTTAAATTTTAGTTAGCTCATACACTTCCAACTCGTTAAATATGAGTTAAAAAGTTAATATTTGACACTATTTCGAACGCCTCGAGCTGAAGAGACTTTCATTTCAATGGGGCTGGAAAGGCAACAATGATGAGCGTTAATCGGTTAAAGAAGTAAATTTCCTCATAAAAGGCGTGTATCCCGAGGCCCCTCGGCTCACTTTGGAGGCAAGAGAAAGAAGTGATTTCCAAATAGTTAAAATTATGAAAATTCCAAACTAACACATTTATGGTAAATTTATCTCAAAATCTCAAGCTGGTAGATATGTGATACTTTATCCTCGTTAGTTTTTATTAAATTTTACCGTCAAATTGCTGAGTTGGATGACATGTAATATTTGACAGGTACATCAGTTTGGAGTCTTTTGTGGTGTTAAACCAATTTAATAGAAATTAACGGATGATAAATTTATTACAGATCTAGCAATTTGGGGTTTTTAGTGAGCAAAAATTTTATTTGGGGTAAATGTGAAAAGTGTGTACCCATTCAAGATTTTTCATGGTATTAAATTTCCTTTCCAACATGAACACCTCGACAAAGTTGCCAAGTAAAGGAGATGAAAAATTGGCTTTTTACGATGCAACATCGTACTAAGGGCGCGATCACAACACTTTAGAGTATAAATCCACTTGGTAACGTAATTTCTGAAACATAAATCTATTTAGTTACGTAACTTCATTTTTTATCCTAAAAGTAATTTTGAAGCCACTTGAAAAGGTAGAAGAAAAATTACTTCTCTCTAAAAATAGAGAAATCAATTTCTACTGTGAAGTAAAAGTAAAAAAAAAAAATTCTCGCTAAAATTTAATTTATAGGGTAGAAGTATTGCCATGGGGCTCTAATTTTCCATTGGGAACACATCGACTCCAACATAAAAAAAGGTCGATTGTTTTGTTTAATGGGGCAGGTAAACCCAAAGAGTCGCCCATCTATGCTTTGGTTTGCGTGGCCACGTGGTCCTATTACAATCGTCTCGGTGGTCTGTGTTCATCACCCTTTCCTGGGCTGGACGAGAAGTAGAGCTTTATTTAAAGTGCCAAGCGCTTGTTGTGCTTGAAGACGAGAAACTCATCCTGTAGGAATACCACCCTCAAACACCCAGAAATCACAAGAGACGCTCGTTTTCTGTTCTGAGATATATTTGCTTTGATCCCTCCAGGTTGCGGCGTGGCGGTGCGATCCTCCGCTCGTATCGCCTTTTGCGAACTCGGACACCAACTTGATCTGCTTGAAGTCAACTCCTCTTCAAACACAAAACCCATCACAGTAAATTTCATCTCGCGTAGCTCTTCCAGGTAAGGGTAAGCCCCACCTCCCTTCTTCAGTCTGTTACCATTGATAGGACAAAAATTATTCTCGTTACAACTATATTTTGATTGTGGTATACTAAGACGATGTCAAAATCGTTGTCTGAGATATCAACACCGAGTTCTTTTAAATCAAACCTCAAAAACAAAAAGGATGCCCAGAAAATATAAATTGCAAATGATCAATAAACCCAACTCTAAGTTATAGCTCTATTCTACAAGATGTGAACCAATTTTTCAAATTCAAAAGTTTGAAGTGAATAATTCGTGATATCGCTAGTTAAGTCTGTTCTGTAAATAAGATATCAATCAATTGTTGTTTAAGGAATTAACTTGCCCGTCATTCGTGAGTGGACCAAGTCAACAAGTTTTACTTGACTAGAGGTTAAGGTCTAACAGAAACAAGGCAAGCACTAAAAGCATCTTCCTTTATTTATCTATCCTTTTATTGAGCAGAAAAGCATCTTCTGTTTCATCTCTCCCCCTCAGATTGCCATGGCCAAAACAGCAGAATCAGGGCAAAGAAACATGGGAAGAAGGGGATGAGAGCGCGCAGAAAGAGAGCACTGAGGGACCATCCGCACCTTCATTCATCTGTTCGACACCCACAAAACAGGACGGCGATCTATACGACGTATTCTTGAGCTTTAGAGGCTCAGATACCCGCAAGAATTCACTGATCACCTCTACAATAGTCTGGTCAAGGCAGGGACTGTGCCTATTTCTGTGTTCAAGGATGATAAGAGCATCCTAATTGGTGAGGAATTTGCTCCACAGATTCTCGGTGCCATCTCACGGTCTAAGATTTCAATCCCCATCATATCTGAAAAGTATGCTACGAGCAAGTGGTGCCTCCGGGAGCTAGTTCATATGATGGACTGTAGGAAGAGCACATCACACATCGTGTTGCCCATTTTTTATGAGTGGAAGCATCAGATGTGCGGTATCTAAAAGGAAAGTTTGGGGATGCCTACCGGTCGCGAACGGAGCGTTTTGATAAGGACGATATCCCTAATTCGAACAAGCACTTAATGATGTGAGTTACTTACAAGTATGGAATCTGAGAAAGTTGCTAGCGGGTACTTCTCTTCCACCTGAAACTTTATTTTCTGTTTGTTTAGTACGTTTTCTTATTCATCAAAACTGACGAAATGTAGATGAACGATTTCCCCCAGAAGCCCACATGATATCCCAGAAGATCCCAACGAACAACCATAATGCCCCAAAGACAACAAACAACTAGTACTCACCAAAATGTCCCCTGAAAACTAAAGAACAACTACTAAAACCAAAGTACCACCTTGTCCCAAGAATTTTACAAAGGTTTCCAATACAGGCAAGCTAGAAAAGAAACGACCACTAGGGCTGTCAAAAGGCCCGCGCCGACTGGGCCCGACCCGGCCCGATCCGGCCTGGCCCGAAAATTTCTCTAGCACGACACTAGGGCTGTCAAAAAGGCCCGCGCCGACTGGGCCCGACCCGGCCCGATCCGGCCTGGCCCGAAAATTTAGAAAATTTTCGGGCGGGCTTCGGTACTGTTCCAATACAGTACCGGTACTGTTTCAATAAATGGGCCGGCACTAATACCGAATATCCTTCGCACTCTCTCTCTCCCCGACTCTGAGTTCTCTTTGTAGCAACAGTGGCGTTTCTCTCTCCTCCTCTGCCTCTCGCTCCTCTCTCTCCTCCTCCTCCATCCGGCTCTCTCCCTCACCTGGTGGTGGTCTGGTCGTCTTCTATTTTGTGCTGCTTACTTGGTGATGGTGGGAGTGTTGGTTGTCTGTGAAAATTTGACGCCAAATCCAAAGCTCAGTTTTTTAAGCAAGCAAGGAAGAAGAAATGAGCAGATCGGCAAAGGGGGTGTTTTTCCTATCCAGATCCCTCGTACCCAGCCGGCAAGCTCCTCATCAAGCCTGCGGCATCTGTCGCTCCCCTGTCGGTGACGGCTTCATCCGCTTCTAGTTCTTCGAGGACGGGTGGGACGAGGACAAGGTGCGCCGCTAGGACCTCGACCAGTACCTCCCCCAGCTCCAGAAGGTAGAGATGATCCGGCGCAACGGCGAGCAAGGTCAGGAAGGTCCTCATCCCGGAGATGATCCGGAGGGCGATCATGGGGCAGTACAAGAACTTGGATAAGCCATTCTGCAGAGGCCTCCTTTTCGGGAGATGAAGTGGAACGCGATGAAGTGGAAGGCGGCGGCAGAGGCGTCCTTTGCGGAGGGCGGATCCTCGTACCGCAACATCCAGGCCTTCGTGGACGAGGTGAAGAGGAGGAGCCTGGAGGTGCTGGCCGCGAACTGTAAGTCAGCGGCCAACGGAGGGGCGGACCTAGCCAGTAAGGTGGCGGCCAATGGGGTTGCGGAGTTGGAGGAGTCGAAGGTCAACCGGGAGTTGAAGGTTATGTCGTGAGGGGGAGGTGAGAAATTCAGGTGGGTCTCGTTTTGGAGAGTAGACCGTAAGGCGTAAGCTAACTAGCTGGGTGTTGGAATGAACTGGGTTTGACCAAGATGGGGTTTGTCTTTTGTAACTTAAATTGAATTTTCTTTTTCTTGATTATCTTTTTGTTTTCTTTTTCTCTGGCTCAGAAGCTTATCCAGAAAAGCAAAGGTTGGTTCATAAAGGCCCACCAGTCACCACCTCTGCACATTCGTGAGAGAAAAGAAAAAGATAAGAAAAGCTCCCCACTTTGTCTTTTAGTCATTTTCTTCTTCTGCTTTCTTCTTTCAATTTCCGAGGAGCCTCTCACTTTTCCCTTTCTTTCCCGCATACAAAAACCCTTCTCTCTCTTTTTTAATTTTTAATTTTCAAAATGAAATTTTATGTATTCTTATTTTTTAAATATGCAATATAAATATGAGTAACTTGGAGTTAGATTTTTTTTGACCCGGCCCGACCCGACCCGGCCCGACCCGAATATCTTGGTATGATTCGGGTATCGGGTCGGCCCGGGCCGGGCCGAGCTTGGGCTGTTGGTTTTTGGGCCGGGTCGGGCCTACATGAGACCCGGCCCATTGACACCCTAACGACCACCCCTCCAGTCAGTAGTATCAATTACTAATGCCGAGAAAGGACTCCAATGCTTGTCTTCCAAAGCTTGATCACCATCAGATCAAATGGACCTCCTATTGCCAATGGGGGTTGCCCGGTTGATGAGGATCGGACACTTCGCATTGACAATGTCTACGTTCCTTTAGCTGCCAGTAAACCCTCATTGGTTGGTGATTCGTAGTCAACTATAAGTTCTCAATGTAGACTGATGGGTGCCTTGGCCTTCGAGTGGGTAACATCCATCCTCCGAAAATTTTTTTATCGATGAAAGGAAAAGAAAATCGACCTCCTGTCCTTCAACTAGCAGCAACCTTAAGCCTTATGACAAACATTTATACTTCTAACACTCGTGATAAGTGAGGTGCCCCACCTTATTTTACGTTAACAAGATCTGTCTATCGGCAGCAAGGGAAGGGAAAAGAGAAATGAAAATGACTGCTACCCCATCATCATCCATTGTTATTTGGGAAACTAAAACATCTTGAATGTGAATAGGCCCCAATCATCCTTCACATATATGTGGGTGTCTTTTGACGAGATTAAGTATTGCCACAAAGTTATCATGAGTTTTGTTGTTTGACAGGCGTGAAGGAGAACTAGTGCAAAAAGTTGTCGACACTGTTTTGAGCGAGTTGCAACATGATTTTCAGCCTGATGTTACTAAGCATTTGGTTGGAATTGATCATCATGTTAACAAGATTAAGAATTGGGCAGACTCTCTAGCCACTCATGCTCGAATGATTGGAATCTATGGCATGGGCGGGATTGGTAAAACAACTCTTGCCAAGGCCATCTACAATGAGCTGTCCAAGGAATTTCGGGATCGCAGCTACATTCTAGATATTCGAGATAAAGCTGGCCGCAAAGGTATTCCTTTTGTGCAAAATCAACTAATTAAGGACATACTGCCAAAAGAACCTGAAGTTTGGAAGTTGATCGGGGAATTAATGTGATAAAATCTAGATTCAAATGCAAAAAGTTCTCATTCTTTGGATGATATAGATGAAGGGGAACAACTACATGCTTTGGCTAGAGAACATGACTGGTTTATGGCAGGAAGTATCATCATTGTTACAACCAGATATAAAGCTGTTATTGATCAATCCGAATTCGGAGAAGTCTACGAGTATGAATTGAATGAAATGGATGAGGTGCATTCTTTGCTTTTATTTAACAAACATGCATTTCGTTTGGACCATTCTCCAAGGGACTTTGAGAGTCTCTCTCGGGATATTGTATCCACCATGGGTGGCCTTCCCTTGGCACTTCAGGTTGTAGGTTCATACTTGTATAAAAAAACAAACCTAAAAGTATGGGAAGATGTGCAGAAGAAATTGAAAAACCAACCCCATAGAGATGTCCAAAAGACTTTGCGGATAAGTTATGATGGGCTAGAAGATGGACATAAGCAGATTTTTCTTGATATTGCTTGTTTCATTATTGATGAAGATATCAACTATGCGAATGTACATGTGGGAGGATTGTAACTTTTATCCAAGCGAAGGAATTGAGGAGTTGAAACTGAGGTGCTTGATAAAAATTGGAGATGATGATAAGTTTAAGATGCATGATCAATTGAGAGATCTTGCAAAGATCATTTTTTGCCAAGGACAACCGCTCGAGAGATGTATCAGACTATGGGTTGACAAAGAAGCCTTCAAACTACAATTGGAGGAAAGGGTAACATATGGAACTCCTTTTTCTCGCCCTCTCTAATCTGATATATTCTGATTTTTTATCTAATATGAGCAGATGATCCCACATTTTAGGAAAATTTTTTATTGAAAATCTATTCATGTCCAGCGTAGATGAATGGTGATAGCTAAATGGATTATAAATGTCCAAAGCAAAAGTTACATTATCTAATTCGATTTCATTGATATAAATTACATCTGTCAAAAAATTTAATATACAATCAATTCAAAATCCATTAACTACAATTCTACATAAAAATATTGTTCACTGAAAGCAAGTAATTTTATTACTGTTTGAAAATTTTGGTAATCTAAAAGGCTACAATAATAATAAAGATGAAGTGTATGCATCGCAGATCCTCAGACTTTTACTCTGTAAGACTGATGTGTGTAATTGAGGGTAAAAGAACATTAAGCATATGCTATTTAAACCCCAATATTTGATAGACTGACATTGGTTTTTAGTTGTTTTATTTTGACAAGCGTTAAGAAACTCATTTGTGTAAGTGAATACGTGCCAAGAGTTGAACAAGAAAAAAGAACGTGCCAAGAGAGCATGTTCTTGTTATAAAGAAGAAACGGAACTTGTCTGACGAATGGTTTCCTACCTGAATTGTAGCTATAGACAGATTAAGAAGTGTCAATTTACAAATTATAGCATATTTCAAAGAACAAGATATGTCCATGAAAACAACAAAGTCAAATGATACAACCTAAACAAAGTAAGTTTCCCTAATATTAATTTTGAGCCCAAAAAAAAATCACTCGACATATCTCCTTGGTGCCTAAGCAAGCGTGACTGGCTGATTCTTGCTGGAGGCCCATGTACTAAAACTTTCATATGGAAGAATATAGTAAAAAATATTGCCCAGCATCAACAGCCTATTGCTCCAAAAGTTGGAAACCTTAATCTAATCATAACACCATGAAAGGGAAGTTAATTAGTTCATTTTTAGTTGGTTAAAAAACCAACTCTTCTCCAAATCCCGCCTCTCATCTAAATTATTACTTAAATATTAGAACGTGTATTGCTAAGAAATGTCATCTCATCACTTTTGAAAAATACATTACGAGAGAAGTTTCATTTATTGAAGCGATGATTAAATACTTCATAGAATAGTTAATGAATTGAGAATCGGGTGCTTCCTTAGCTTCATAGGAAGTGACCTATGGACACTCTTCAACATTTGCATGTTTTAAAAGGTTTCATGTATTTCGCCTTGGATAAAATGTCAAAGTGCATGTATTACAAAGTTTGAAAAGGTAAAGCATTGAGGTGCGCTTGTCTTAATTTTTTTTTAAAGCAAGAAGCACTGTTGTTTTTATTTAACATAAAATACGTTTTACCTGTAAACATTTATATACGGCGGGGATAAAGAGATGAAAAATTGTGCAAGTGGATTCAAAATCCTTTACTTTTCATTTCAATCCAATCGCTCTTTTGATTTTGGGAAAAACAAATTGTCTCAAATTTAGGAAAGAAATATTTAAAAAAATTCAAAGTCAAGTTTAGAAACTCATTTGATATGCAGGACGCATAAGGTACGACGCAATTGCATATTCGCATCACCCCCCATATGATGAGGCATCGTGGGATTATTGCCCCGTTATCTCCAGACATTTACAAGTGAACAGTTAAAAACTTACCGAGCTCAAGGTTCCTTCAATTGAGCCGGCGGCTTTAAGTGGAGATTTTACTGAAATGTTTTCCCAAGTAAGATGGCTTCGATGGTTTTACGCTGAAACCCAATCTGTCTTTTTCGGCAATCAATTTGCATCTACCTGAATAGTGGTGTTGGAGTTGTCACAAACAAGTTCACAGATGAGTGGGGAGGATGGAGTTCAATCACGGTAAGAAGGAAAACATGCATCCTCTTTGGTCTTTGGTTTGTCTTGTTTTGTCAACAACTCATTTATGGACACCTTATTCTCTGTTATACAGGTAGGCAAAGCGGCTGAAAGTTCTCGAGCTGAATATAGCAAATATTTAAGTTGTACTCCTGATCTCTCGGGCTGTCACAGAGTGGAGATTCTCATCTTGAATCATTGTTGCCAACTGAGCAAGTTCACCCTTCTATTAGGCAATGTCAAGAGCCTCATTCCTTGGACTTGAGTTGTTGTGTAGTTCTCAAGACCTACCAGAATAAGTGGGCAAACTAAAGAACTGAAACAACTTATTTTACATGGGCGTATTACACAAGTCCTATGTCAATCAGTTCACTCTGAGGAAGATAGAGACACTGGATGCCTCCTGTTGTCATTCATTGACAAAATCCCTAGTGCACTGGGAGTCTTCTTCTCTCCAAAACACCTAACCTAAACAGGTTGTAAGTCATTGAGGAAATCCCTAGCTCAATTGGGAGTCTTTCTTCTCTCCAAAACTTTGAACTAGAAGGCTGTAAGTCATGGGAGAAATTCGGAACTCAATTGGGAATCTTCTTCTCTCACAACACCTAAACCTAAGAGGGTGCGAGTCACTGAGCGAATCCCTAGCTCAATAGGGAATATTTCTTCTCTCCAACACCTTGCCCTACAGGATTGTCGGTCATTGAGAGAAAATCCCTGGCTTCAAATTGGGATTTGCAAATTTTGTTGAACATCTGCATTATTAGTAGATCTTGTGATTGAAAAAGCTACCCAATGATAATTGGGAAGGTGTGACGGGATGCGGAGGATAATTCTCGAATCCTGCGAGAGTCTGAAAGGGGGAAATCCCAAGTGAAATTGGTGGACTTGTCTTCCCTCGAGAATCTTGAAATCACTTGGACACCGCTTATGTGACCTGCAGGAAAAGCATCCACATCTTTCTTCTCTTGAACGCCTTGACTAAAAGGCTGTTTTTCAAGCTTCGATCATTGCCAGAGCTTCCTTCTAGCTTAACATATTGACCGTCTCTTGGCAGAGCCCAGGTTGCCGCAACTTTCTTGCCT
>JAGVVM010003463.1:0-36468 GCA_019149425.1 Psidium friedrichsthalianum
GACAATGTGGACACAATAAAAATCGTACTAAGAGATAGTGACGAAACAGATGTGCATAATGAGGTCAGACGTCATTGGGACCGGGAAAGGGAACAAGAGTGGGAATGTGGAAAGAATTGATAGTTAAGGCAGGAGCAAGAAGTATAAAATTGATAGATGTGGGCGTAGAAAAAAAAAAAAACGTCTATAATGCTTGAGCAAACATACAACAAAGCCAAACGGGTGAAAACACATAAGCAAGAAAAAAATAAACCAAAAGACGGACTCCAACGACTTTTTCCAGTGCATCGCTGTTACTGTCATAAGCAAAACCTATGACGAAAACGTAACGCTAAGTATACATAGTAGGTAAACCTAGATCTACAGCCTATTCGTCTTTTCAGAGTGGTGGAGCTTTTAATGATCGAGGTTCCGTCACCACACCTCATCAAAAAGAAAAAAAAAAAAAAAATACTAAAAAAAAAAAAAAAACAACAAACATAAAAAAAAAAAAAAAAAAGAAAAACAACTAAAAAATAAAAAAAGTTAAAAAAAAAGCAAATTTAAAAAGAGAACAACAAGGGAAAAAAAATAAAAAAATAAAAAAAAAAATAACGAAAAAAAAAAAAAAAAAAAAAAATTAGCAACATAAAAAATAAAAAAAGAAAAAACAAAAAGAAACGACATCAAACAAAAAAAAAAAAAAAAGAAAAAATAATAGGAACAAAAGATAAAGACATGAATAAAATTAGCTAGCATAATAATTTTCCAAAAGGTCTCCTTAACAAAGGGTGCAAAATCACATTTCCCCTCCGAAGAACAAAACGGCAGCCCAAAGGGAAAAAAAAAGGCCTGCTACCCAAACCTATTGCCCCGCTTGAGTGGTGTCTCCTCCAGGGCTCCACTTCAACTGTCCGGTGTACCCCACTTATTCGCCTCTTTACTGCTCTTTTAGCTCGGAGGACAATCCTCTCAAGATACTTCCTTACAATCATCTTTTGTGGATTTTTTTGATGACATCTATAGCGCTGTCGTTGTTTTCCTTGACGGTCGAGCTCCATATAACGTATAGTCTTGGGCCCTACTTCTGTTTGATTCTCTTCCCCCCCGAGCTTGGCGACATCCATCATTACTTTTGTGGTGCACGGGACTAACCACTGGTTCCCCTTGGTTGAGAGGCCCCACAAAGATAATTCCCGACTCCGGCGATTAGTGAAGACGCACGAGTGTATGGCAGCGGGCGTTATGATGACAACATAAACCGAAACCGCGTTAAGGGATGTATATGATTGTGGACGCCAATAGTGACCAGCCCCGTTGAGGTTCGTGTTCCCGTGGTTTTACCAAATCTGACTTGACATGACATTCTTAAAGCCTTCATTAAACGTATCGGTGAATGTTATGCCTTAAGGATTTACCTGATGGTAACCATCCTTTGGACGATCTCCTCCAGTCACTGAGATTTGATTTTCTTCTTCCGATTTCTAGTCTTCCTAATTTTCGCATTATCCTCACCGGATGATCTCCGACTGAAGAATCAGATTCTCACCGGCGCCTGTGGGTCGCGCTTCTTCGACACGGGCTTCTTACCAGTGACCGCAACCGCCCATGTGCACAGTTCCTGCCCTTCTCCACCGCCCACCGACAGACGCACCCATGCATATGTGTCTAGACAGACGTCATGCCCTTAGACCGTATTACTGTCAAGTATCCCCGGTTTTCCGCTTCCACGACTTGATGTATGTTAGCGGCACATTGCGGATCACGGATTTTTCACCGCAGATCGACTTCGAAGGACGGATACCACCACAAGCGTTCGGCATCCTGTCCTGGCATACGCATGGAAAAAGCGGCCTTCCAGACCATTGCGGGTTGTACGCACTGGCTTGTCATAGGCCGTTTGGACCACTAACGCACCGAGTACTTTCATGCGTTTGATGCCCACTCTCGAATTCTCCCGCCTTTTCTTGCAAGTTTGTGGTAGTTTTCCTTTGATGATATACTCATAATATAGTCCGGCTGAGCGTCCACACATGTGAGCTCCTTGAGGATTGTCCTCCTGACGCCTTGCAGCAAAATAAACTGTTCATTAATCTAACAAAACTGCATCTTCATGACAGAACGTCTCTTGTTTTTGGGTTTTTTTATGTTGGCAAAGCGGATTGAGACTTCACGTTGATGCAGATAAGGTGGCCGTGATTCGTAACTGGCCAATTCCAACGAACTGTTGACGAAGCTCGATGATTCCATGGCCTACCCACATTCTATAGGCGTTCCCTTCGAGATTTCGGTACTATTATGGCCCCCGATCACTGACTGTTTAAAGAAGGGTAAATTCCATTGGGACGACTGCAGGCTTCGACCTTTTTGCTCTTATTAAAGAAAAGCTCTCCCCACGGCTGCCCTCCTTGATTTTGAGAAAGTGTTCGACTAGACTGTGATGCTTCCCCCGGCATTGGGATTGGGCGCTATCCTTTCCCAAGAAGGTAAGCCTATAGCCTTCTTTAGTGAAAAACTTCATGAAGTTTCGCCATCGATAATCGACGTATTAGCAGGAATATTATGCTGTTGTGCGAGATATAAGCAGTGGTAGTCCTATCTTTATCAACAGGATTTGTTCTTAACACCGAGTCATCAGGCTCCATTAAATATATCAAGAGTCAGAAGCACTTAAAAAATATCGATGCATCATGATGGATTTCTTTTCTGTAGCAATTTAAATTTTGTGCTTCGTCATAAAGTAGGCCTTTAAATAAGGTGGTAGATTTGCTCTGTGAGTCGACGTGCTGCGACACTCGTGACCATGCGCACTTGATGGTTGTCGATTTTGATCAACCACTATGTTCTCTTTATCCTGAGGATGATGATTTTGGTGAGATGGGAGACGTGTTCTAAACTAGTTGTCATGGCGATATGATAATTCAAGAAATTTCTTGTTCTTTGGCAATAGATTATGCATTCTCATCCTACAGGTTCCTTGCTTGAACAACTCATTCGAGAACTTCATGGTGGGACCTCCAATTCAGCCGGACATTGGGGTGAGATAAAACTATAGCCTTGGTGGAGGAGCGATACTATTTGCCTCAACTGAAGCGAGATGTAGGGGCGATTTGTCAATAGAATGCTACATTTTGCCAGACTGCTAAGGGCCCCCTCTCAGAACACTGTCTTTATATCCCCTTACCTATTCCTTTGAGTTCCTTGGGTAGACATATCCATGGACTTCGTATTGGGACTTCCTCGCACTCTAACGGGGTTTAGATTCTGTTTTTGTTGATGGTTAACCGGTTTTCGAAGATGGCAGCACTTCATTCCCTTGTAAGAAAACTTCGCATGCTTTACATGTGATCAAGTTTATTCTTTCATGAAGTAGTCCGTCTCCATTGGTGTGCCGAAAATAATCACTTCCGATCATGAAACGAAATTTCTGAGCCATTTTTGGCGTACTTTATGGCGTTTTGTTTGGGACGGATTTACAGTATAGTAGTTCTTTTCCATCCCCAAACGGATAGTTAGATGGAAGTTGTGAATCGTACTATCGCGGATATCATTCGCTTGCCACTCTGCAGTGATATGCCTAAGCAGTGGGACCGAAAGGTATCTTGCTCTGGCTGAGTTTGCCTTCAACAATTCGGTTAACCGCTCTACCAATCCATCTCCCTTTTAGGGTCGTTTATGAGCGCACGCCGCAGCATACTCTGGATTTTGGTTCCCTTCCCACGCTTCCTCGGCTATAGTATCGCGGCGGAGAATTTGGCGACCCAATTAATGAAGTCCAAGCTGCTGGTTGCTAAGTAAATTGGCTGCTTCTAATTCAAAGTATAAGGAGGATGCTGACAAACGCCGACTTCGAAAATTTTTTAGGTAGGCGATGAGGTAGATGGTTTTCCTGCGAAAGAGCATTTTCCTGTATGTACCTATACTAAACTGCACAGCAAAATCAGAATATTGGTCCTTGCTGCAATCCTGAAGAAGATCAACGACAATGCTATGTAGTTGACCTTCCTGGTAACCTCAATATTTCCCCTCCATTTAATGTGGCAGACTTATTTGCGTATCATGCTTTGGATATCACCCCTTTATCCTGCTCATAACTCGAGGGCCAATTTTTTCCGAAGAGGGAGGGAATGATGTAGAACAATTAGCACTGTGATTATCTTAAGAATGTGATTCACCGTAATCGCCGGAAATCTCGACAGTTTTTCTAATTTTTGGGAAAAAACCACCATTCTGGCATTTTCTATATTAGGAATTCGTGGTTGTCATTACTTTAATATATTCTATTTTTAAGATTGATTTATTAGATGTTATCTTTAATTATTCGATTTCCATTTAGTATTAGGATCCTATCTTTATATAAGATATATGTCTTGTAATCGGAAGGACACAATATCATCCGTAATAAAATTTTTAAGTATTTGGAGTTGCTCCAAAAATTTACAACTTTCTTCTGCGTCACCGTGACTCATGATGAGTTTTAATTTTTAATTTTTTAATTTTTTACTACTATAAGCGATTTTGTAATTTTTGGATTGCCATTTCGTGTTCTAGTAGAGTTAGGGTAAACAGCCATATAAAAGGTTTTATTCATGTTTGAGTGGGACAAATATTGATACTGAATTTTGATTTTCTTATTACGCGTTGTGTATTATCATTTTCTATTACGTTTTGTGCTGCCTCATGGATTCTCGCTTTTTGATTTCTTGATCAAAAATTTAATATGGTAAAAAGATGGAAGCTCGCCTAAAAAATCTCACTTCATCGGAACTCTTCAGAAATCTTGGCCTTCTTGTTTTATTTTAAAAATATTGGGCATGTTACTACGGATTGACGATTCGTTGATGAAGGATGTGTTTTTCTTCAAGCAAATAGAAGAAATTTCTGTGAGCATTCAACTTAATTGGCTGTAATTGGTTTCAACTTTCGTGTTCTGAAATTTCCGCTCAGAACATTTATCCGGCAAGAGTGGGGAAGGGCGTGATTGATGATTCTGCGGCGGAGAGGCCATTCAGATCTCAGCACGCGGCGGGCAGCAGCGTTTCTGATGTTTTTCCGTCCTCGAAATTACATCCCTGGGATGTCAAACCGCCCTCCCTGCGCTGAAGTTTGCCCCCTCCATCCCCCCCGGTAGCGCCAGAAACGCCCCTAAATAGCACTAAAGGGGCGGTGAGCTCTGCCATCAAGCAGTCCAGAACGCCGGCAGTGCCGAAATAATGATTAAAAACCTGCGAATCAAAACATTTCGGTTCGACCAAAAAAACAAAAACAGGTAATTCTTCGAAAAAGAAATCTGAGGACTGGTCTTGAGCTCCATGCCTCGTTTGGGTCTACCGACTGTACTTTTTCCCTTTGAGGCGAGGACTATTGCTTGGATACGAAAGAAATAATAGATATGCCTCCCTGATATAACATTCGACATTATGCTCATCAGTGTGCTAACAGCGAGATTTGGTGATCGGCGACCGCCGTTACGAGCCTTGATGCTACGAGAGATTCATCTTTGTGGATGAGCCAGTTTATTCAAGCATTATCAACCAAGTTGATTCACTTTTTTTCCAATTCACTTGTTTTACTTGTTTTTGGAATTTGAATTTTTTTTTTTCAAGAAAAAAAAAATTTCAAATTCCACAGAAACAAGTAAAACAAGTGAATTGGAAAAGTGAATCAACTTGTTTGATACTGCTTGCATAAACTGGCTCATTCCACAAAGATGAATCTCTCGTAAGCATCAAGGCTCGTACGGCGGTCCGCCGATCACCAAATCTCGTGTTATCATCACTGATGAGCATATGTCGAATGTTATCATGAAGCTATCTATGTATTTCTTTCGTATCCAAGATAGTCCCAGCCTCAAAGGAAAAAGTAGCAGTCGGTAGACCCAAACCGGGCATGGAGCTCCACGACTTTTTCTTCCGTTTTTCTCTTCTTCAGATTTCTTTTTCCGAGAATTACCTTTTTTTTTTTTTTTGGTCGAACCGAGAGTTGTTTTTGATTCGCATGTTTTACTCATTATTTCCGGTCACTGCCGGCTTTTTCTTGACTACTTGAGGCAGCTCCCTCTTTAGATGCTTTAGGGGGTTTCTTGGTACCGGGGATGGAAACTTCAGCGGAGGCGTTTGACATAGGGATGTAATTTCGAGAACGAAACATCAGAACCGCTGCCGCCGCCGCTGCTGAGATCTTAATGGCCTCTCCGCCGCAGATATTCATCAATCACGCCTTTCCCCACTTCTTGCCCCGATAATGTCTGAGCGGAAATTCAGAACACGAAGTTGAAACCAACTTACAGCATCAATTAAGTTGACGCTCACAAGAAATCATTCTAGTTGCTTGAAGAACAAATCCTTCATCAACTAATCGTCAATCCGTAGTAACATGCCCATCCTTCTTACAAATAAAAACAAGAAGGCCAAGAGTTTCTGAAGAGATTTTCAGATGACAAGTAGATTTTTTTAGGGCGATGCTCCATCTTTTACCATATAAATTTTGATCAAGAAATCAAAAAGCGAGAATCCATGAGGGAGCGTCACAAAACATAATGAAAATGATAATACCAAAGCGCGTAATAAGAAATCTCAAAAATTCAGTATCAATATTCTTCCCACTCAAACATGAATAAATACCTTTTATATGAGATGTTACCCTAGCTCTACTAGAACACTAAATGGCAATCCCAAAATTACAAAATCGCTATTAGTAGTAAAAAATTAAAAATTTAAAATTAAAACCATCATGAGTCATGGTGATGCAGAAGAAAGTGTAAATTTGGAGCAACTCCAAATAACTTAAAATTTTATTACGATGATATTGTGTCCTTCGATTACAAGACATATATCTTATATAAGATAGGACTCCTAATACTAATGGAAATCGATAATTAAAAGATAACATCAAATAATAAATCAAATCTTTTAAAATAGAATATATGAAAGTAATGACACCACGAATTCCTAATATAGAAAACTGCCAGAATGGTTGTTTTTCCCAAAATCAGAAAAACTGTCGAGATTTTCCGGCGATTACGGTGATCACATTCTTCAAGATAATCACAGGCTAATTGTTCTACATCATTCCCTCCCTCTTCGGAAAAACTCGCCCTCGAGTTATGATCAGGATAAAGGGGTGTATCGAAAGCATGATACTCAAATAAGTCTGCCACATTAAATGTAGGGGAAATATTGAGATCACCAGGAAGGTCACTACATAGGCATTGTCATTGATCTTCTTCAGGATGCGGCAAGGACCAATCTTCTTGTGCTTCAGTTTAGTATAAGTACCTACAGGAAAACGCTCCTTTCGCAGGAAAACCATTACCTCATCCCTACCTACAAAAATTTTCGAACGTCGCCGTCGTTTGTCAGCATCCTCCTTATACTTTGAATTAGAAGCAGCCAATTGACTAGCAACAGCAGCTTGGACTTCATTAATTCTGGTCGCCAAATTCTCCGCCGCGATACTATAGCCAGGAATCTGGGCAAGGGAACCAAATCCAGAGTATGCTGCGGTGTACGCCCATAAACGACCTGAAAGGGAGATGTACCGGTAGAGCGTTAACCGAATTGTTGAAGGCGAACTCAGCAGGAGCAAGATATCGGTCCCACTGCTTAGGCATATCACTGCAGAGGCAGCGAATGATATCCGCCATAGTACGATTCACAACTTCCGTCTGACCATCCGTTTGGGGATGGAAAGAACTACTATACTGTAAATCAGTCCCAAACAAACGCCATAAAGTACGCCAAAAATGGCTCAGAAATTTCGTGTCACGATCGGAAGTGATTGTTTTCGGCACACCATGGAGACGGACTACTTCACGAAAGAATAAACTTGCCACATGTGAAGCATCCGAAGTTTTCTTACAAGGGATGAAGTGCGCCATCTTCGAAAACCGGTCAACCACCACAAAAACAGAATCTAAACCCCGTTGAGTGCGAGGAAGTCCCAATACGAAGTCCATCGATATGTCTACCCAAGGACCCAAAGGAATAGGCAAGGGGGTATAAAGACCAGTGTTCTGAGAGTGGCCCTTAGCAGTCTGGCAAATGTAGCATTTACTGACAAATCGCCCCCATCTCGCTTCAGTTGAGGCAATAGTATCGCTCTCCACCAAGGCTATAGTTTTATCTCGCCCCAAATGTCCGCCGAGAGTACCACCATGAAGTTCTCGAATGAGTTGTTCACGCAAGGAACCACGTGGAATGCATAATCTATTGCCAAAGAATAAGAAATTTTCTTGAATTATCATATCGCCATGACAACTAGTTTCAGAACACTTCTCCCATATCTCACCAAAATCATCATCCTCAGGATAAAGAGAACAGAGGTGATCAAAACCGACAACATCAGTGCGCATGGTCACGAGTGTCGCAGCACGTCGACTCAACGCATCTGCCACCTTATTTAAATGGCCTGCTTTATGACGAAGCACAAAATTAAATTGCTCCAGAAAAGAAATCATCGTGCATGCATTCAATTTAAGTGCTTCTGACTCTTGATATATTTAAGAGCCTGATGATCGGTGTTAAGAACAAATTCTGCTGATAAAGATAGGACTGCCAATGCTTTATAGCTCGCACAACAGCATAATATTCCTGCTCATACGTCGACCATCGCCGGCGAACTTCATTAAGTTTTTCACTAAAGAAGGCTATAGGCTTACCTTCTTGGGAAAGGACAGCGCCAATCCCGACGCCGGAAGCATCACAGTCTAGCTCGAACACTTTCTCAAAATCAGGGAGCATCAGTATCGCGCCGTGGAGAGCTTTTCTTTAATAAGAGCAAAACTGGCTGAAGCTTCATCTTCCAATGGAATTTACCCTTCTTTAAACAGTCAGTGATCGGGGCCATAATAGTACTGAAATCTCGAATGAAACGCCTATAGAATGTTGCAAGGCCATGGAATCGTTGAGCTTCGCCAACATTCTTTGGAATTGGCCAGTTACGAATCACGGCCACCTTATCTGCATCAACGTGAAGTCCATCCGCGCCAACAATAAAACCCAAAAACAAGAGACGTTCTGTCATGAAGCTACACTTTTTCAGATTAATGAACAGTTTATTTTGCTGCAAGGTTAGTAGGACATCCTCAAGTGCTCCATGTGTTGACGCTCATCCGGACTATATATGAGTATATCATCAAAGAAAACTACCACAAACTTGCCAATAAAAGGCTGGAGAACCTGAGTCATCAAACGCATGAAAGTACTAGGTGCGTTAGTGAGTCCAAACGGCATGACAAGCCATTCGTACAAACCCGCACTTGTCTTGAAGGCCGTTTTCCATTCGTCGCCAGGACGATGCGAACTTGGTGGTATCCGCTTCGAAGGTCGATCTTCGTAAAAATCCGTGATCCAGCAAGTCTGTCTAGCATATCATCAAGTCGTGGAATCGGAAACCTATACTTGACAGTAATCCGGTTAATGGCACGACTGTCTACACACATACGCATGGTGCCGTCTTTCTTTGGCGTGAGAAGTGCAGGAACTGCACATGGGCTTTTGCTTTCACGTAAGAAGCCCTTTCGAAGGAGCTCTCCCACCTGCTCCTGTAGAATCTGATTCTCCTTCGGATTCATCCGATAATGCGGCAAATTAGGAAGACTAGCACCCGGAAGAAAATCAATCTCATACTGGATATCCCTCAAAGGAGATAATCCGCCAGGTAAATCCTCATGCATAACATCACTGAATACCTTTAATAAGGGCTTAAGAATGTCGGGAACACAAACCTCAACTCGCTAGTCGCTCTTGTGCACAATCATATACATCCCTTCATGCTTTCCGATGTTCATCATAACCCCTGCGTTCTAGTTCTTCACAATTTGAGGGAAATTACTCTTTGGTCTCAAAGTAATTTGAGTCCTTTTCCACACAAAAGAATATGTATTCCCCCTAGCTCAGTGTGTAGCATCAACATCATATTGCCATGGTCGACTCAGTAAAACATGACACACATCCATCTCCACAACATCACAGACAATATTATCTTGATATGATTTTTCGATCGAAATAGGTAAACAGCATAATTGGTTTACCTTAAGTTTTGCTCCCTTGCGTATCCACCCGATCGTGTAGGGTGCAGTATGTGACTCCGTCTTTAGGTGCAAGTGATCCACCAAGGCCTTTGACATTATATTCTCGCAACTTTCGCTGTCAATAATGATACCATATACTTTGTATTGACAGTATAGCGAGCGTGGAAAAGCTGATTCCACTGGGTATCTTCTATCCATGGAGCAAGCAATAGACGATGCACAACACAATTAACTTGCTTGCCTACTTCATCTTCCACTCCCACTTCTTCTTCCTTTTCCCGATCTTCCTCATACACATCTTCGTCATGTTCAATGATATTGGCCATTCTACGACGAGGACAATCGCTAGAATGGTGGCCCAACTCGTTACACTTGTAGCACTTGATCGGTTGGGTTTGGCATATGGATTTTGGTATTCTGATCAGGAGTGTGATTGCTTGCTGCGACTGCTTCCTTAGGCGTCCCCATAGTACCCCTTGGAACTCGGCTTGGATCAGGGGTTTGTCGACTAGAAGAACTTGTAATATCAGGCTGTCTTCCTCTCCCAAATTACCCACGATTCGAATAATTGCTACCATGAGTGCTAGGGCTATTCCTCTCCAATTGCATCTAAATTTTTCGAGCCATATCCTGGGCGTCTTCGACAGAGAACAGTCGATGCAAAGAAACCCGATCCGGGATATTAAGTCACAAACCGTTAACGTACCTAGTAGTTTGGTGTGCCTCAGACTCATCCAGGTTATTGCGAGCGAAGAGTCGAAGGAACTCTTCTGTATAAGCTTGGACCAATCTATTCGATTGTTGGCAATTCTGGAATTGCTGAAATAATAGTTGCTCATAGTCCGTTGGGAGGAACCTATTCTTCAACTTCTATTTCATCTGACCCCATGATTGAATAGGAACCTTGCTTTGTCGACGTCGTGTTAATTGAGTCCGTTCCCACCAAGCTGAAGCGCCACCCTTCAATTTGTATGCCACAAGTTTCACTTGGTGATCCTCGTCAATATCCATAGCGTCAAGAATTTCTTGACCTCCCAAAGCCAGTCCAGAAATCTTCAATATCGAACTTCCCATTGAAAGTAGGGAGATCTACCTTTAGTTGATACTGCTCAAGATCTTATTGATAGTCCCCCTGTCATTGATCCCCAAGAACATGCTCCTCCTGGAATCCCCTATATCGGTGACCACCATGAATCTGCATCTCCTGCAATCTTCGTCCTCCGTATCCTCAACATAGTCTTGACGCCTATGTGGGGGGATTCCTTCATGCCCCATAGCATCTTTGGGATCACGAGCGATAGGAATTTGCTCGACTGGAAGAACACCAGGCGCATGGTTTGTGGACAAACGTTGGATGGCATCGAGGATCTCTTGAAACCTCCGATCGGTTTGAGCCACGAACTGATTGAACTTAGCCTACGTAATAGGCTCATTCTCATAGCCCTCAGTAGCGGGGAGATTAACATTCATGTTATTCACCATCATCACAGGAGAAACCTGCTCTGATACCAAATGACGTAGAAAGAAAGCGTAAATTTGGAGCAACTCCAAATAACTCGAAATTTTATTTCAATGATACTGTATCTTTTCGATAACAAGACGAACATCTTATAAAGACACGACTCCTAATACTAATAGAAACTAAATAATTAAAGATAACATCTAATAAACAAATCTTTCAAATAGAATATATGAAAGTAATGATAACCACGAATTCCCTAATAAGAAAACTGCTAAAATCGTTGTTTTCCCCAAAATCAGAAAAAACTGCCGGATTTCCGGCGATTACGGCGATCACATTCTTCAAGATAATCACAGGCTAACTGTTCTACATCAAAAACTCTCTCCTTCCCCTCGCTCCTCTCCCATATCCGGGGCTCATCTCTTCTCTCTTTTTCTGTTCTCCGTTTTTCACTTTTTAAGAAACCTACTCGCCCTCTTCTTCCCTATCTAACCGAGACGTACACACGGGCACTTGAACTTTCCCCACTCCTGGCCCTCATTTTTACCTTGAACACACATGTTCATCTCTACTTCACCTTAATCGATGCGTTTGTTGTTATTTTAGTATATAATCATGCTACTTTAGAATGGATAAAAAATGGGCACAAAAAGTTATAAACGAAAAAGCACAAGAAAATGCGTTTAAGTGATAAGTTGGAGTTTTAGCGACAAATAACATCTTATGACTATTTAAGGTCATATTTTAATTCAAGCTATGAAATCAGTTTTTATCATATTTTAGGGTGATATAGGTGTTGGCATATTACTTTATCTATTCCAAAAAAAATATTATTTATGAAATCGTTTTTTTTTTAATCATATTGCATGAATAATATTTAGTCTTCTGTAGGGAGCATGCATCATTTGGCGTGAGACATATGCATGTTAGTTTAGGGCATAGTTCACGAGAGCCCTGTCTCGGGGTTGCATAATATCGCGATGTAATATTCTTGCCAGCATTGTATGGGATTTCACTTTTCCCATTGACATTGCGTTCTCATTAGCACATTTTATTAATTTTGATAAGGTGTTGTTTTGTCAATGAAAGATATGCGCAAACTAACAAGGCATAGTCACATAGATGTTCGTGTCTAGAACTTTTAAAATAGACAAAAATTGTAGGAATAAATATTTTGAAAACAAAGAGAAAAGGTACTAAATTAAGCGTTTAATAGACTTTAGCATAACCACGTCCACGAACCCGAATTTCTGGTTCGTGGAAGCAAAACAATCTCCTGCATTTTACTTGGCCTCTAGCGGCCTTCGATTAGGCGAGAGGGGGGGCCAAAAGTACAAACAATTTTCATAATTAATTGAGAAACCAAACTGTGATGAGTAGGGTTCGGGCCAAGTGTTAGCCCCTCCTCGCGAGGCAAATCATACGTGCTTAATTGGTAATCCATTAACCACCTCGTGGATTAACATAACTTATGCCGTGAAATGTCTAGAAGCAAATTGTGGAATTATACGAGCTTCTCATAAGAACTGTCGTTTCATATTCTCTCTACCCGTGTAATATATTTACTTCAATTGATAAAAACAAAGTACGAGTTACTCTGGATTTGCACACGTATTCTTTTGGACTTTTCAACAATTGCCTCACGGACTTTTCAAATTCATTTGGATGCATACCATAAGAACATCTTCTCATTACTGGTGGATACACTTGCCTGTTTTGTTTATGATACATTTTCATAAGCGGAAATAACATAAGTGGTGAGTTTTCTTATAACTGATTTATTCCACAAACATGGCAATGTACGTCCCCGATGACTAGTTAGTATATGAGAAAATTAAAATCCAGCCGTTAGATTAGTCATTGTCGAGCCAAAGGTTTGAAACCAAAATGGAAAACTACAAGTGTGGCAATATTTTGATTAGTCATCAAATTAAGAGAAAATTTACCATCTCTTGAATTTGGATATTTGGTTGAAATACGTAAAAGAATCATCATGCTGCAAATTTTAGTGAATTACTTCATTAGAGTTGAAAATTGACTTGCATATCATTGAAGGCATTGTAACTGCAATTACCATTAATCATATATGTGAAAATTAACTTAGTCAATAGTAAAGTTTTTTCACGTTTTGACCAGTATTTCGGAAACGGATGGTACTTTTTGTTTGTCCTAAGTGATGAGGGACCAGCCCTAGGTAGAATCACTCTGGTTATTCAAGGCTTCACCCCATGGTATATATGCCTCACGAGTGAGAGCATGCCTATAGGTTAAAACGCAAAACAACAGAATACTTGTCATACAAAACGATCTGCTCTCATACAAATTTACATTAGATACATGAAGCGTGCAACCCATCGACCGTTTAACTTGTTCCCATGTTCTCCTCCTCCATAATTTTCTCCACAGCAGCTGCAGAAGCAGCCATGGAGGCAATTTGTATTTCACAAGACAAGGAATTCAGAGTAGACATAACATGTAAACCTAGGCAAATCTTTCATTTATATCCACCAGAGGATATGGCCAGGGGACATCTTCCCGATTCTCTGCTTCATATAAAATGATCGCGGAGGATTAGCAGGTACAGAGACCAGATCATATTGGGGTGGACTCTATGGTATTGTCCAGCAACAAAGTACCACATTTATTGTCTGGTTGTCCCTCCATCCCAATGCCTTGTCCTGTAATTAAGAAAAAGAAACCCAAGATGTTATAATAATCATTTGAGAGAGAGAGAGAGAGAGATCTTACCAAAGATGAATTTTTCTGGTAGATCACTGATCCGATAGTAATGAAAATGCAAGGTTCGAGTATGTGAGACATGATCGTTGGATACATGTCAAAAGACGTTTTCAAAGACGAGGCATCACAAATCTTGCTTTGAAGCTCTTTGAAGGACTAGAAAGAAAGAAGAAAAATTCAGCTGGTTAAGGCATGGAGTTCCAATAGATGAAGGGGCCTATAAATAGGTAAATACTTAGTCATGCTCATTATTGGCGCAGATATACTTGCACAATTTGCATTTAATACGTTCCCATTTTAAGAAATACTATCAATGGCAAGTTTTGTCAGAATTAGTTTTCTCTATAAGCGTGGCCATGTACACTCTTTCGTGATTACTTAACTATTTAACATGTATCCTGGAAATGTACTTGTGCTGAGTAGTGGACCAACCTTGCTTCTGAAGATCAAAGAGGAAAAGATGGCAGTGAAATCACGCAAGCTAATTAAGATGGCTGTAGTTGGCTTGAAACCATACCAATTGTTTTGCAACCCTTTTCCTTAGAGTCGGATTTCCCTTCACTTACCGCCGACTTGATAGGAAGGCGAGGGAAGAGAGACGATGAAACAAATTACAATGCTGAGTGGACATTATGATTCACAAAAGTGGCCTGTCGAGCCCTCCATCAATTAAGTCGACAGCTTCAACAACATAGAGACTGACCGTTTCCACTTATCAACGGGGCGAGAAATAATAGAAATATCCAAATTCAGAGACGATGAATGGATGATTTTCTGTCTATAATTTTCATCTAATTACATTTTTTTTTTTGCATGAAACCGGTAGATCTAAATGCGAGGTTTGTAAAGACTTTTCCTTTTCATGTAGAGTGGCGGGCATAATTCCATGTGGATTGATTTGTACAGCAGAAGTAATAAGCTCTTTTCTCTTTTAGTTTTTCATTTTGGGCTCTCCAAATTTGCTAATGAGGCTATAAATATAATTGTTGAACCTCACACTACTTCAATTTTACGGGGTTTGTAAATGTGGAAAATTTAAAATAATCGTACATGCTCGTAACAATTGTTTGGAATCTGGTCGTTTTTTATGCACAATAACCTCGTAATGTGGGGGCTGATTGTGAGGCTAATTGACAAGAGTAAAGAAGTACAGCGCATAAAAAGATGAAGGATTGTATAAATAGGCAAATGTATTGGCCATACTCATTATTATTGTGGATAAACTTGCATATTTGCATTTAATACACATTTCCATAGTAGCAATTGTCATAAATGGAATGTCTATCAGAAGGTTCTATCCAAAAAAATGGGATGCCCATTTACTATTTGATGTATATTCAAATTTTAAGCAAATCTGACTACAAGCCTTAAAATTTCGAGAAATTATTACAGACATGGCAATTCGATAGTATGCGACATGATTTATTAGATGTACTGATTAGTACTTAAATTGCATGCATAACTTAAGTGGTAATAATGCAGCTAAATCTCAAATAGGATTATTCTTTGTTAAACTTGCAGTACTTTTCGACTATATACATAAGTACCAACTCATTGATCTTTTTAGACAATTGCATTATTGATCTAACACATTGATCTTCAATTATTTGGTAATTTTTTCATATGATAAATCATAATAAAATTAGACTCTTTGGAGCATCGTGTTGATGTACTGATGACACTTGATTGAAAAAGAAGAAGATTGATTCTCCTCTCCAAGAGAGAATCATTCCCCTAATCACCTTCTATGTTAACCAAATCCATTGAACTTCCCCTAACACTCTTGCTTATTGCACAAGTGAGACTCGGGTGTAATTCGTGAACGAGAACACATATAAAAGATAAAGCGCAATACAAGATCTCTAACAAGGGAAATGATGATTTATTATTCATGGAACTGATTCGATACAAAGTACATCGGGCTCTTATGCAGTTTTCACATTAGATAATTGAATGTGGAGTCATTGGCTATTAACTCCTCCCCCCTTGTTGTTTTTTTTTTTTCTCTCTTCCTCTACGATTCTCCTTGCAGTAAGAATTGCAAAAAGAATTGCATGACTGGTGCAGGTTCGAATGCCGCTCCCTCCGGAGTTCCATTGGGATGGAGAATTGGACTCCAAGAGCTTCATTCCACATCTTGAAAACAGTAGGGGGTCGCCTTATCTACTGCAATATGAGTTGTAGAAAATTTCTATTATCTGACATTTACACGGCGAAGTTAGGCCGATATCTACTCTGCTTGAAATTGAAAATAGTTAAGATGAAAGCAGTTTTGTAGATTCTAGTACCAATACACATATGAATGAAGCTAAAGCTTGCTTTCGACCCATGGATGAAGGCCTATTCTGGTAGATTACTGATCCAATTCTTTTGCATGCGTTGTGTGTGCATGTGAGAAATCTGTGAAAACTTGTCCTCCAAAATGGTGGTAACGACATGAAATGCGTGATTCTTGGCTTCATCGCTGTCACCGAGTCTTGCATTGTGGACAAAGACAGACATACAAAGGTCAAGGGAACAATTCCTATACATAAGGAGGGAAAGAAGTCAATTATTGTGACAATTAGGAGTGATGCAGGTGTGGGAGAGGTGAATATCATTTTGAGTGATGTTGATGGAAGTAGGGATAGATTACGATTAGAACCAAGGCATACAGAATATCACTGTCCGAGAATCACGACCAGGATTGGTGAAGTTCTCCTCCATGGTGCTATATAATATCAGTAACTGAGGACACATGACTTCAGAATAGGAGAATCTCACCACCAAGGCTTACAAAATTTCACTAGCCAAGGATACAATGCTTCTTTGGCTCACCACTAAGGAAGAATCCAACTTACAATGATACAGATGTCGGGGATAGATATCTTCTCACATAGAGGCAAACCTCATATATTTTTATCCATCAAAATCTTCTATCTCACATTTGAGAATTTGTCTCTTTATATAGAGGAATTAACACTTGGGAAATTGAGAAAGCATTACAGACATGGGAGCTGCCCAACATTAAGGACATAGGAACTAGAAAACACAATAAAAACCTAGGAACTAAAAAATACATTCAACATCTTGACACTTGAACTTTAACTCTAAATTCATTTCTCATCATTTTTTTGGTCAAAATAATATTTCGTTTAGTTCCTCCATCAAAATACAAGAGAGAAACATCTTAGCTCAAAGAATGTTTACAAAAAAAAAAAACCTAGTCAAAGAACACAACTTCAAACCAAGAAAAATTGTAGACAACTTCAAAACAAAACTACTTGTGGATAACAAGAGAAATCATCAGAGCAAAATTATAGATATCATACTCAAAGAGCACTCATATGATTTTTTCACACCAAAATCAACGGCTAATCACTGAATCCATCTTCAGTAATGAGCACACACTGAGAACTCCATTTGATGCTACGGCTTTATCTCTCAGAGATGTGAGCCTATGTTTGGCATCCCTTATACCATCACCGATCAAAGCAAAAAGATTGAATGAGAATAGATCTAGCACCTATGAGAGTGAAATCTTCATGAAACTCTTTTGATCTCCTTCAAAACTAAAATTGTTCACTAATGAGATCTAAGAAAAGCGAAACACCAAAATCATACATGCAAATAACCCAAATCTAGACTAGATCGGGAAAGATATCTCCTTGAAATGGGTGAGAAAGTCTTTTATATCTAGACTAAATCGGAAGAGAAAAGCTCCAAACATTTTGAGAATTTGCCTCTTAATATAGAGGAATTAATGCATAGAAAATCGACAAAGCATTAAAAATATGGGAACTACCTAACATTAAGGACATAGGAACTAGAAAACATAATAAAGATGTAGGATCTAGAAAGTACATTAAACACATAGAGACTTGAACATTGACTAATGTTCATCAGCCTTGCTAGCCTAGAAGAGCAAACATTGAAGTTCATTTCTTTTCCCCATTCTGTCCATTCGTTATCAACCACTTCTCCTCATCATTGACAAGCTTACAGTGCTTATCTCAGAAAAATTCAAACATAAAGTTGTAGATCTAAAATCCTTGAAATTTTGGCTTTGGAATCAGGTTAATTTGATCTGAATTGATAGAGTTATGACCATTTGCTTGAGTTAGTGCAAAACTAAAATTTCTCCTCATTGTCACGATGAATGCATAAGTCATTCTCCCAATCTTTGACATCTTCAACATGAACATGTCGACAAGATCCAGTGCTCCCACGTCAAGGAGAGAGTAGACTTGACTTAGGTTAAGGTGTGAAGCACCAAAAGTTGAAGGATACAATATTTTTCTGGTAGATTACTGATTCAATAAGAATGCACATGCAAGGTTGGAATACGTGAGACATGATTATTGGAAGCATGTGAAAAGAGGTCTTCAAAAAGATCTTGCTTTGAAGCACTTGCAAGACCAATAAAGAAGAAGAAACTCAGTCAGCTAAGGTGTTGCACAACAAGAGATGAATGGCCCTATAAATGGGTAAATACACAATCATGCTCATTATTGGTGTGGATAGGCTCGCGTAATTTAACACATTCTCATACTAGGAAAAATTATCAACGGCAGGGTTTGCTAGAATTGATTTTCTCTAAGAACACGACCCTATACACTCCCTTGGTGATTAATTAACTATTTGAGAAATATAAAATCTAGACCATTAGATTGTTGATTCTTTTGATGGATGGAAACGTCAATAGCAATTTCGCAATATCCAAAGTACCTATAACATGTTCCTAATAAAACCATAAAATACGAGATAAACTACTACTTGCCACTGAGAGTTATAGTTCGCTACATTGGGCTCACCGATTTGTCCTATTATCAAATTGGTAGTTACACATACCATTGATTGGAAAGATCCTCAACAACAGTTGAACTCATTCGTCTAGCACACATATTGCCTGATATGGCTCTGAATGAGAAAATTAATATTGTCTAAGCTAGTAAACAAACAAACTCAGAAAATAAATTTGTCTACGTAATTAACTACTAGGTAACCACGAGCAAGACGTTATGTTTTCCATTAACAACGAGCGTTTTATCAAGAAAATATTCTACTCACAGAAGGGTGGATAACTCATTTTACTAAAAAGTATTATTCTTACCAAGAAGACACAACTATATTAATTAACGTAAAACGTATTAGTTTATATTTACAAAAGAAAAATATATAGACCGCAAACTCCTAAATTGATTTCAAACACTGTATGGTTATTGCACCTATGCATAATGATAAAGGTAAATTTTAAAGAAGATCGGAAACACCATAAAATTTCAATGTTTTTAAAAAATCTAATCTCAATTTTACTATTAATTTTTTCTTTATTTGAGCAACATCAAAGTTTTAATCCAAATATTTTTCCATAGAAAATATGTATTCTTTTAACGTAATCCTAGTATATGCCTACGTCACTCTTCATTACCGAAAATATGATTCTGCACAAAAACTATGTTACACGTGGATGATACATTTTTAATTCTATTTATATTATTGAGATGAAATATTTATGTCTTATTTTTGTTTGTCAAGCAGAATGTTGCAAAATGAGCGCGGAATAATAGGATCTTTCACATAAGTCAATGCGAAAAGTTAAAAAAAAAAAAGAGAAATAAAAATAAACAAAGAACAATAAATGACACCAAAGATTTACATGAATCGGTCCGAATGTCGGTATCTACATCCACGGGAAAAACTAGTAGGAGTAATCCACTATAATCGTAGAATTGGAGTTACAATTGTTCGAGTGTTTCTCACACTTAGATTGTACCCAAACCCAAAGTGTTTACTAATAAACAACTCTCAATTGGATATAAAACTCATAGCACGAAATTGACCGCATTCAAAACTTGTTTGTGTGATCAAAGAGGGAACGTCATTGCGACTTACACTTCCTTCGTTGTTTGTCTCTTTTTGCGGAGTCCCACTAAACAAAACACAGTCTCTATGTTAGGGGAATGCATGGTTCGGGCTGATCCAGTCTCGGTATGGTACCGGGGAACGGGCTGGTAGTTCCAATCCCAAATTTTTGGGATCGAGGACCGGACTGGCTCGGGGCTAGCGGTCCGATCCAGTCCTAGTGGGGTTGCTAACATCAACTACTTATAGCAATTTAGCCCTTGGATCTAAACTAATAACTTCCAATCTCAATCATCTAACCTAATAAACATACAATTGACCATCGTACAACCATTACATGAATACTTATGATCCTAAAATAATAAGAAAAGATTAAATTAGAGAGAAAAACACTTAAAACAACTGAAATAGGATTATGCTCATGCATCATTTCCCTCAAGTTGGAAAGAATCAAGCTCAAAGTGGGATTCCATAATATTTTTTTTTGGTAAGATAAGAAGTATATTAACCAACCAAAACCCAGCTTATATAATGAAACCTGACCACATTAGGGAAAGCCTTGCACTAATAGTGACACCAGGGAATGTCACTATGGGTGTGGGGGTGTCATGGGTGAAAATATGATAATAGATACACAAAGAAATGAAGAGGCCAAACAAATGGCCTAAAATCAAAGATAGATAAAGATTGAACAAAACTCGAGACTCAATAAAAAATCAATAGAGAAATGCCCCAACTTCCTTGCATCCTTCGATTTCTCTGGGTGTCAACCACATGTTTAAACATCAAGGCCTTGTCCCTAATAACCTTCTTGAGGTGTTTCTTTAGAGCTAGAGTGAAATGGATCTGATTTCAAAAAAGAATGTGATTCCTTTCAATCCAGATCATGTGACATAATGCGTCGAAGGAAAACCGAGAGATAATCTAATAAAAGTGTCGTCCATGAATGTGCTACATAGCCCAGTGAAGAATGTCCTGCCAACAATAATTTTTCCAAGCTAAATTGCATTTGGCGGCCTAGAAGAGAGCCAGGGCACCGATGGTGTAGCAATTAAAGGAAATGTTGTCGATAGAGTTCGGGTGGCAGCCACATAAAACACACGTATCGTCCAAAATTCTATGGCAATTGAGCAAAAAAGCCTGAGTTGGCAACCTATTGACAGTGATAAGCCATAGGTGGAAGGAATTTCGAGGAGCAATAAATTAGTCCTAGATAAAGGAGTGCCAAGGCACATCTGCCCTTTGCAACAGATGAGGTCCCTAGCAAAAGCAATAGAGAAGACTCCATAAGGATGCCAATCCATAGAAAATGATCATTATTCCCCAAAGCAAGAGAAGGGAACCTCAGGCCAAGAGGCAATAGTAGCCGTAAAAACATGAGATGGATGGGTAGTCTTGAGAGGTACTCGAAGACAATAGCTTTTCGAGAGATACAAAATGGTAGATATCCTTATTAGAGAAAAACTTATAGAGAGGCCGTCTTAGGTGCCAAAAATCAAACCAAAAGGAAGTGGGATTACATTGTACTTCACTAAATTCAACTGTGAACAAAAAATGAATTTGCATAATATAGTAAAGACAAAGCATAGATTGAGTCAAGACAAAACACAATCGGAGGCTGCGTTGCGAAGGCGAGATGCATGCGTCGAGTGAGAGGAGAATAATGAGTATTGAGTAGAAGATTGGGAAATTAGGTTAAATAGTTCTTTAAAAATGTCTATTTTTTTGTAATTATATATATTCTGGGCAATTCAGTCTGGTCCGATCCTATCCACCATGGAACTGGGGATTGGACTGGCCCCTCATGGATCGAACCAACCTGGCTAGTCTGGTCCGGTGTCGATCTGGTCCAATTTACTCACCTCTACTCTATATTGTGTGGTTGCAACATGCATAAAATTAAAACAAAGCCACTCTTTTTTTCTTCCTTTGGCCTAGACTTCCTTGGGCTCACTAGAGAATATAAAAGTAGCAAATATATTTGTACCCTTTTCTTTACTTCGAAAACAATTTGCAAGCATAATAAAGTCCAAGTCATGAGCCCCCTTTGTCCTGTAGTGCCAATATCAATTATGAAGGAAGAAGTTATCTGGTGCATGCCATATAGGGATTTCCTTTAACAAAACCATTTAACAATTTTTTTACCTTGGCTCGATATTTGAAGCCAAGTCAATAATGCTCATCATCTATGCTAACTCTCCCAATCGCCACGATGGGGGCACTTATTCTCCATAGACACCAAATGTGCTCAAGTAGAGCTTGAGCTTCACCAAAGGAACATACTTAGTTATCATGTTTGCCTGGTTTTCTACTGTAGCAATCTTTTTTACAATAACCTTACCTTCGCTAACAAATCTCGAATGAAGTGATGCTTGATGTCGATGTGCTTCATCCACTCATGATAAATTGGATATATGTCAGACATATCGTACCTTGGTTATCATAGTGTATATCAACACTTTTCTATTCTAACCCAAAGTCCAAGAGCAAACTTTTTAACCATATAGCCTCCTTCGTTATGAAGGTAAGTGCTATGTACTCTGCCTCAGTCAACGACAAGGCAACATGGTCTTGTAAGGATGCCTTATAACTAGCTGCATTACCTGCAAGTGTAAATGTATAACTTGCTAAAGACCTGCACTCATTCAAGTCACCTGCATGATTAGAATCCACAAAACTAGTGGTTTCACATCCATCATTATCCCTACGGTATACCATACCATACGCTTTCAAATATTTGAGGATCCATTTATAGCTTCCCAACGAGTTTTACAAGATGCTTCATATAATGATTGACTGCGCTCATATCCTGTGAAATATCAGGTCTCGTAATATCATAGCATACATAATAGTACCTACTATACTAGAATAAGGAACACGAGACATATGTTTTTCCTTGTTCTTAGTCTATGATGATAACTTATTAGAAAGTTTAAAGTGCTTCACTAATAGTGTACTCACATATTTCACTGACTGCATATTAAAACGTGTATTAACCTTCTCAATATATTTCTTTGAGACACGCATTAAACTCCTACAGTCTTAACATGCAAAATCTCCATACCCAAAATTTTCTTTGCAATACCTAAATTTTTCATCTCAAATTCAGCACTCAATTGTCTTCAGCACATCAATATCAGATATATTCTTAGCTGCTATCAACATATCATCAATATATTATAGCAGATATATCAAAGACTTATCATCTAATTTTCTAAAGTAAACATAGCTATCCATCTGACTTTTCAAATAATCCTGACTAGCCATGAAAGTATTAAAGCGTTTATACGACTTTCTAGGAGATTGTTTCAGCCCATACAAAGATTTCTATAGTAAACAAACAGGGTCTTCCTTACTTAGACTAGCAAATCCCTCTGGTTGCCTCATGTAAATCTGCTCCTCCAACTCTCCGTGAAGAAACGCCGTTTTCACATTAGGTTGCTTCAACTCGAGATCCCATGCGGTAACTAGGGCAAGTAAAACATGAATAGAAGTGTACCATACCAAAGGAGAGAACACCTCATTGTAGTCAATGTCCTCCCGCTGTGTATATGCCTTTGCAATAAGTTCTTGCTTTATATCTCGCTGCTTTGACATTCTTTCCATTTGTAGACCATTTGCTTTTGACTATCTTCTGGCTTTTGGGAACTTTGACCAATTCTCATGTTTGATTTAGATCGAGTGATTCCATCTCTTCATTCATGGCCCTTAGTCACTGTGATGACTCACTATTAGGCATTGCCTTAGAGTAAGACGAAGGCTCATCTGTCTCCACCTCATTACCTACAGTTAAAGCATAAGCAATATCTGTATAACTATAATATATCGGTGGTTTAATTTGCCTTCACTGTCTGCCCTCAGTTATAGTGTGTTGTGGCTATGCTCGTTGTTCTATATCACCGATTTCAAGAACTACAGCATCATCTACAGTCTGAACTTTTGGTACCTTCGAGGTCTCTAGAGTCTTCACCTAAAGCTTCACCTCACTACTGACACTATGATCTGTCTAGTTTACTAGTTGTGTCTTAAGGTTTCTCTATCGAAGTGTTACAGTCTCGTCGAAGATCACGTCTCTGTCGATTAGAAAATCGAGTGATCTAGGATTGGTGCACCATAGCCGGTAGCCTTTCACCCCATATGCATAACCCAGAAATATGCACTTACTATCACTCGCATCAGTATATGTAGGACATCTGAATACTCATAATCTAGAGTAATCAATAGTTTTCTCCGACCATACTTCCTTTTGGAGTCTTCCACTCTATATAAGATGATGGAGAACGATTAACTAGGTAAACGCCATATTCACTGCTTCGGCCCAAAATTCCTTACCTATTCCAACATGTGAAAGCATGTTCCAAGCCTGCTCAAGTAAAGTTCTGTTCTTCCATTCTACCAAGCCATTCTGCTGTGGTGTCTTAAGTACTGTGTAGTGTCTCACAATCCCTTCTCTCTTATGGAAATCAATAAAATCTTTACTACAGAACTCCATGCCTTTATCAGTTCTCAGGCATTTAATCTGTTTATCTGATTATTTTTCAATCAATACCTTAAATTTCTTGAACTGATCAAACACATTAGGTTTGTGCTTTAGAAAATATACCCATACCTTCTTGGAGTAATCGTAGATAAACGTCACCATATATCGGGTATTCCCTTTTGAAGGAATCAAAGACGGGTCCTAGACATCTGAATGAGTATACTCAATTGGTTGCTTAGTTGAATAAATACCTATAGTAAACTTAATCTGCTTTTGCTCTTAATATAGTGCTCGCATAATTTTTATCTCAACTTGAATCTCCAAGTTATTGCAATGCACTTACAACTATGCACACAAACAACCAATGCCAATTGCTAACTTGGAATTACATCACCCATGATCTCTATCTTGCGTCAATAGACCAATTGTCCATGGTCTATCCTTGGTAGACCAATCTTGATAGCAAGTTTCACTTGAAACAAGAGTCGATCATGAGATTTCTTTCTTGAGATACTAGAACGGATTAGGTGTGCGCCACTAATCAACCATGTGCACTGCTAGTATTTGTTAGGAGTGCACAATATAAGTTCAATACATTCATCTGGGGTGATCGCTAAGAAGGAGCCCAAGTTCAAGCCTATTAATATATCCAGTTAAATACACATTCACTCAAAAAGCCAATGAGTTATGGGCCAACTTGGATAAATAACTGCTCTATACCATATCAATTCTTCAATGTGGGACTTTTCTAACCCAACTCACACGTGCATCATAACATAAAATGTATATTATTGAAGGACCTAGTAATGCAATTATATCTTTCAACTTAGATTTATTGTATTAGTGAAATATTCCATGCAACTCTCTCCTTTTTTTTTTTTGTCTTTCACGCATGTATTTGGTCTCTCTTTTTTAGAATTGGAATAGGGTGATGCTATTTCCACCCTCTATATGACATAATCCACCCAATTTTTGCAAAAAGAAAAAATAGTAATCAATCATTCAATTACAAATTAAAGTAGTGACTTCAAATTTATTTCCTTTCATCTCTTTTTAGTTTTTCGATTTCTATGTAGGATTGAGTTACCAAAGAGACAAAATTCCCATGTATTAAAAGGCACTATATTTTTCAAATTGATAGATTTTACCTTCACAAAAATTATTTTTGTCGAAAAGAGATTTCTAAAAAACCTAGAATCTAGAAATAGTTTAGCATAGACAATTTTACCACAATTATTTGCTATACAAACTTTCACTTTGGTCGTACGTATCGCCATCAAATTCCATCTCATCAGTCTTTCACAAAAGAAATAGCTCTTTGAGAATTTTCCAAAGTAAAATCACAAACTCATCAACTTGAAACTTTAAAGATGAAATTTAATAAAACAAAAAGTTGCATATTAATACAAATTTTTTGTTAAATGCCAGTGAAATCTCATTATTTTGAATTAATAAAATTTAACTTAATCTATAAAGTGTTTATGAAATGATATCGAGATATCTTATTGTGCATAATTTTTTTAGTATATAGCAATTTGTAAGGAAAAAAAGATTGATCCGTTTATATAGTTAGTAAAGAGACTTTATATATATTTAAGACTAATGGAATAAAAATAAAAAAAATTACAAGATAAGAGAGACAAAGAATAGGTAAGTTAATATAAAAGCAGTGGTGAAAAAGAAATGTTTAGTTCTTTCCTAAGAATTTGTCTTTTGTCCTTACTATTGGAGATACTTTTACACATTGCATGTAAGCCGTTATAGAATTATCTAAGAATATAATAAAAAAATAAAATATTTGAAATGCTTAATTATGGCCAGTAGATCCTAATTAGGAATAGCAAAAATAGAAAGAAAAAGAACGAATGGGGCAATCACTTTACAAATTGATTGATTGAGGGCTATTTTGTCTTTTTAGTATAAATGGGGGCGGATTTGGTTACATAAGGAGTGGAAATAACGCCACCTATGACCGTAAAGTTGATACTTATTGAGGACATTTGGCAGCTATTTTACAGCCATGCATTCTACATCTTATGTTTTATGAATATCAAATGCTTTGTATTTAAAGGTGATCAATTGGCCTAAAAGTTGAGCCCAATGATATATTTAAGGCGGACCCATCATTTAATATATATGATGAAACGCTGAAGTGGCCAAAGCTTGTCACTTTAGCCCCACCATCGAATTAGAAGTCGAGAAATTTCTCCACATGCGATAGCTAAAGCTCAAGGCATAAGCAGCCTAGAGATTCGCCCACAACATAACTTGAACTTGTGATCTCATTGAAGACCGTGATCTCTTTATCACTGACTACGCTCGATGACCGCCTAACACAACCTATTCGAAAACATCATCTGCATTCTTGTTATTTTAAGTTCGCCTGTGTAAGCCTATAATGGTTTAGGAGAGATGCAATACGGTGGAACATGATGATTATCTTTGCTCAATATCACAAATGAATAAAAAAAAAAACAATGTCTGTACAACATTAGGGAGATAATGAATGGCAGAAACTAACAAAATTAAATAACTAAGTTTGGGCATAAAAAGGTGTTATCCGCATATTACCACATGCCTGGAGATTTACCCCATTTGAGAAAAGCCACGGATTGCGTCTGATACCTTTTCTAAGAAACTATCAAACATTAACTGATTTAACTTTGATTAATTAATTCGATCACAGAAATTGCTGAAGATGGAATAAATCGATCGAAGAGATCCATTTCTCTAGTCAAAAATGGTCGAAACCCTCATGTATATATACTCCCTCTCTCCTCCCCGACATCCGGGCTCATCTCCTCTCTCTCTCTCTCATCTTTTTCCCGCTCGCTCTCTTCTTCCCTCTCCTACCGAGACACACACACTAAGGGCGCGCATGACAACCATTCCGTTCCAGAAATAATTTCTGAAATAGAAATAGATTTTTCTATTTCTGCCAGAAACAAAAATCTTTTGTTTCTAGTTTTGGGCCAAAATCTATTTGTGGAACGGATTTTTGTTCCAGAAATAGAAAAACAGATTTGCGTTGCCAAACGAGTTTCTGTTCCAAACCTATTTCTGGAATAGGTTTGGAACATAAACGTTCTCATGCGTGCCCTAACTCTCTCAGCTCTTGGGCCGAAGTCATCCGGAGCATTTCAGGGTGCGCTTGGGCCACTAAGAGCCCAAATAAGCTCTTGAAGCCCGCTTTCCAGCAGCTTTAGATTACAGAACGGTGGGCCTCGGGTGCTTATTGGGCTCCGATAATGGGTTCGGTGGTCTTGAGACATCGCTTTTAGCTTAGTATAAGTTTCAAGTTCAAAAGCGCATGTTTAGGTAATATTACGGTAGACTTCGCAATGGTGTTGTTGTTGTTGCCTACTTGTGGTTAATAGACGCGTTTTTGTTGTTCTTTTACTGTATAATCATGCTATTTTAGAGTAGTTTAAAAATGGACACTAAATATGATAAACGAAAAAGCACAAAAAACTTATCGTGTCTTTAGCAATAAGTTCGAATTTTAGTGATATATCACATTTTATGAATATTAAAGGTCATAACTGTATATACACATATGTATATATATGTTATTTTAACTTATGGTATTATGCATTTCACACATTAATTGAAGGCGCTGTAACTGCAATTACCAATAATTATATATTTTAAAATTAACTCAGTATAGCAGAAATTATTAATAAACTTCTCTCACGCCATGACCACTATTTTGGAATTGGATGGTACTTTTTGTCCGTCATAATTATGAGGGACCGACCCTCGGTAGAATCACTCTAAATATTCGAGGCCTCACAGTCTATATGCTTCGCAAGCGAGAGCATGCCTATAAGTTAAAACACAAAGCAACAAAATATTTGTCATAAGCGACAAAGAAGAAGTGCAATTAATCCATTTACTTATATAAGAATAAAACTTTTATTTGCATGGTATTTTAGAAGAGCTCTCCCTCACACACCATACAGATGATCCGCTCTCATATAGATAAGGCGTGGAGCATATCAACCATTTAACTTGTTCCAATGTTCTCTTCCTCCATAAGTTCTTCCGTCGCAGCAGTAGCAGAAGAAGCAGCAGTGCCGGCAATTTGCTTTTCACAAGACAAAGAATTCCATGCAGACACAATATGGAAGCCTAGGCAACGCTCACACTCATACTCACGAGAGGATATGGCCAGGGGACATCTTCCCAATTCTTGGCTTCATTTATACCGGCTGCATAAATGGCATGTACAACGACAACATCGTACTGCGTTGGACTCTACGGCATTGTCCAGCAACAAAGTAGAGCATTCAGATCCTCGTCGCCTTGTCATCTCAGTGCTTCGTCTTGTAATTACAAAAGAGAGATCCAAGATGTTAAAATCATCATTTAAGATATATATATATATATATAATATATATATATATATATATATCTTACTAAGGATGAATTTTTCTGGTAGAGGTTTTCAAAATTGAGGCGTCACATATCTTGCTCTGAAGCACTTGATGGATTAGAAAGAAGAAGAATTTCATCTGGCGAAAGTGTGGAGAACCAAAACATGAAGGGCCATATAAATAGGTAAATATTTAGTCATGCACATTATTAGTGTGGATAGATTCACACAATTTGCAATTGACATGTTTCCATATTAAGTAATGTTATCAATGGTAGGTTTTTTTAGAATTGGCTTTCCCCATAGGCATGACCATGTGCATCCCCTCATGATTAAGTAACTATTTAAGAAAAAAATCTGAACTGATAGGTTCTTGATGATTTTGATGGATGGAAGTGTCCTGACAATTACACGATATCGAACATCGCTATTGCATGTACCTGATAAAATATTAAGGTGCGTACATAGACCGCTATTTGTTGCTGTTATATCGGGTGCACGTCTCTTTCTTTCATAAATTAAAGCAGTCAACTGCTTTAATTTATAAAAAGAAAGAGACGTGCACCCGATATAACAGCAACAAATAGCGGTCTATGTACGCACCTTAATATTTTATCAGGTACATGCAATAGCGATGTTCGATATCGTGTAATTGTCAGGACACTTCCATCCATCAAAATCATCAAGAACCTATCAGTTCAGATTTTAGTTTTCTTAAATAGTTACTTAATCATGAGGGGATGCACATGGTCATGCCTATGGGGAAAGCCAATTCTAAAAAAACCTACCATTGATAACATTACTTAATATGGAAACATGTCAATTGCAAATTGTGTGAATCTATCCACACTAATAATGTGCATGACTAAATATTTACCTATTTATATGGCCCTTCATGTTTTGGTTCTCCACACTTTCGCCAGATGAAATTCTTCTTCTTTCTAATCCATCAAGTGCTTCAGAGCAAGATATGTGACGCCTCAATTTTGAAAACCTCTACCAGAAAAATTCATCCTTAGTAAGATATATATATATATATATATATATATATATATATATATATCTTAAATGATGATTTTAACATCTTGGATCTCTCTTTTGTAATTACAAGACGAAGCACTGAGATGACAAGGCGACGAGGATCTGAATGCTCTACTTTGTTGCTGGACAATGCCGTAGAGTCCAACGCAGTACGATGTTGTCGTTGTACATGCCATTTATGCAGCCGGTATAAATGAAGCCAAGAATTGGGAAGATGTCCCCTGGCCATATCCTCTCGTGAGTATGAGTGTGAGCGTTGCCTAGGCTTCCATATTGTGTCTGCATGGAATTCTTTGTCTTGTGAAAAGCAAATTGCCGGCACTGCTGCTTCTTCTGCTACTGCTGCGACGGAAGAACTTATGGAGGAAGAGAACATTGGAACAAGTTAAATGGTTGATATGCTCCACGCCTTATCTATATGAGAGCGGATCATCTTGTATGGTGTGTGAGGGAGAGCTCTTCTAAAATACCATGCAAATAAAAGTTTTATTCTTATATAAGTAAATGGATTAATTGCACTTCTTCTTTGTCGCTTATGACAAATATTTTGTTGCTTTGTGTTTTAACTTATAGGCATGCTCTCGCTTGCGAAGCATATAGACTGTGAGGCCTCGAATATTTAGAGTGATTCTACCGAGGGTCGGTCCCTCATAATTATGACGGACAAAAAGTACCATCCAATTCCAAAATAGTGGTCATGGCGTGAGAGAAGTTTATTAATAATTTCTGCTATTTACTGAGTTAATTTTAAAATATATAATTATTGGTAATTGCAGTTACAGCGCCTTCAATTAATGTGTGAAATGCATAATACCATAAGTTAAAATAACATATATATACATATGTGTATATACAGTTATGACCTTTAATATTCATAAAATGTGATATATCACTAAAATTCGAACTTATTGCTAAAGACACGATAAGTTTTTTGTGCTTTTTCGTTTATCATATTTAGTGTCCATTTTTAAACTACTCTAAAATAGCATGATTATACAGTAAAAGAACAACAAAAACGCGTCTATTAACCACAAGTAGGCAACAACAACAACACCATTGCGAAGTCTACCGTAATATTACCTAAACATGCGCTTTTGAACTTGAAACTTATACTAAGCTAAAAGCGATGTCTCAAGACCACCGAACCCATTATCGGAGCCCAATAAGCACCCGAGGCCCACCGTTCTGTAATCTAAAGCTGCTGGAAAGCGGGCTTCAAGAGCTTATTTGGGCTCTTAGTGGCCCAAGCGCACCCTGAAATGCTCCGGATGACTTCGGCCCAAGAGCTGAGAGAGTTAGGGCACGCATGAGAACGTTTATGTTCCAAACCTATTCCAGAAATAGGTTTGGAACAGAAACTCGTTTGGCAACGCAAATCTGTTTTTCTATTTCTGGAACAAAAATCCGTTCCACAAATAGATTTGGCCCAAAACTAGAAACAAAAGATTTTTGTTTCTGGCAGAAATAGAAAAATCTATTTCTATTTCAGAAATTATTTCTGGAACGGAATGGTTGTCATGCGCGCCCTTAGTGTGTGTGTCTCGGTAGGAGAGGGAAGAAGAGAGCGAGCGGGAAAAAGATGAGAGAGAGAGAGAGGAGATGAGCCCGGATGTCGGGGAGGAGAGAGGGAGTATATATACATGAGGGTTTCGACCATTTTTGACTAGAGAAATGGATCTCTTCGATCGATTTATTCCATCTTCAGCAATTTCTGTGATCGAATTAATTAATCAAAGTTAAATCAGTTAATGTTTGATAGTTTCTTAGAAAAGGTATCAGACGCAATCCGTGGCTTTTCTCAAATGGGGTAAATCTCCAGGCATGTGGTAATATGCGGATAACACCTTTTTATGCCCAAACTTAGTTATTTAATTTTGTTAGTTTCTGCCATTCATTATCTCCCTAATGTTGTACAGACATTGTTTTTTTTTTTATTCATTTGTGATATTGAGCAAAGATAATCATCATGTTCCACCGTATTGCATCTCTCCTAAACCATTATAGGCTTACACAGGCGAACTTAAAATAACAAGAATGCAGATGATGTTTTCGAATAGGTTGTGTTAGGCGGTCATCGAGCGTAGTCAGTGATAAAGAGATCACGGTCTTCAATGAGATCACAAGTTCAAGTTATGTTGTGGGCGAATCTCTAGGCTGCTTATGCCTTGAGCTTTAGCTATCGCATGTGGAGAAATTTCTCGACTTCTAATTCGATGGTGGGGCTAAAGTGACAAGCTTTGGCCACTTCAGCGTTTCATCATATATATTAAATGATGGGTCCGCCTTAAATATATCATTGGGCTCAACTTTTAGGCCAATTGATCACCTTTAAATACAAAGCATTTGATATTCATAAAACATAAGATGTAGAATGCATGGCTGTAAAATAGCTGCCAAATGTCCTCAATAAGTATCAACTTTACGGTCATAGGTGGCGTTATTTCCACTCCTTATGTAACCAAATCCGCCCCCATTTATACTAAAAAGACAAAATAGCCCTCAATCAATCAATTTGTAAAGTGATTGCCCCATTCGTTCTTTTTCTTTCTATTTTTGCTATTCCTAATTAGGATCTACTGGCCATAATTAAGCATTTCAAATATTTTATTTTTTTATTATATTCTTAGATAATTCTATAACGGCTTACATGCAATGTGTAAAAGTATCTCCAATAGTAAGGACAAAAGACAAATTCTTAGGAAAGAACTAAACATTTCTTTTTCACCACTGCTTTTATATTAACTTACCTATTCTTTGTCTCTCTTATCTTGTAATTTTTTTTATTTTTATTCCATTAGTCTTAAATATATATAAAGTCTCTTTACTAACTATATAAACGGATCAATCTTTTTTTCCTTACAAATTGCTATATACTAAAAAAATTATGCACAATAAGATATCTCGATATCATTTCATAAACACTTTATAGATTAAGTTAAATTTTATTAATTCAAAATAATGAGATTTCACTGGCATTTAACAAAAAATTTGTATTAATATGCAACTTTTTGTTTTATTAAATTTCATCTTTAAAGTTTCAAGTTGATGAGTTTGTGATTTTACTTTGGAAAATTCTCAAAGAGCTATTTCTTTTGTGAAAGACTGATGAGATGGAATTTGATGGCGATACGTACGACCAAAGTGAAAGTTTGTATAGCAAATAATTGTGGTAAAATTGTCTATGCTAAACTATTTCTAGATTCTAGGTTTTTTAGAAATCTCTTTTCGACAAAAATAATTTTTGTGAAGGTAAAATCTATCAATTTGAAAAATATAGTGCCTTTTAATACATGGGAATTTTGTCTCTTTGGTAACTCAATCCTACATAGAAATCGAAAAACTAAAAAGAGATGAAAGGAA
This sequence comes from Psidium friedrichsthalianum, assembly GCA_019149425.1. Taxonomy (NCBI): domain Eukaryota; kingdom Viridiplantae; phylum Streptophyta; class Magnoliopsida; order Myrtales; family Myrtaceae; genus Psidium; species Psidium friedrichsthalianum. Next base: position 33,314 of record JAGVVM010003463.1, read on the forward strand.
ATAAATTTGAAGTCACTACTTTAATTTGTAATTGAATGATTGATTACTATTTTTTCTTTTTGCAAAAATTGGGTGGATTATGTCATATAGAGGGTGGAAATAGCATCACCCTATTCCAATTCTAAAAAGAGAGACCAAATACATGCGTGAAAGACAAAAAAAAAAAAGGAGAGAGTTGCATGGAATATTTCACTAATACAATAAATCTAAGTTGAAAGATATAATTGCATTACTAGGTCCTTCAATAATATACATTTTATGTTATGATGCACGTGTGAGTTGGGTTAGAAAAGTCCCACATTGAAGAATTGATATGGTATAGAGCAGTTATTTATCCAAGTTGGCCCATAACTCATTGGCTTTTTGAGTGAATGTGTATTTAACTGGATATATTAATAGGCTTGAACTTGGGCTCCTTCTTAGCGATCACCCCAGATGAATGTATTGAACTTATATTGTGCACTCCTAACAAATACTAGCAGTGCACATGGTTGATTAGTGGCGCACACCTAATCCGTTCTAGTATCTCAAGAAAGAAATCTCATGATCGACTCTTGTTTCAAGTGAAACTTGCTATCAAGATTGGTCTACCAAGGATAGACCATGGACAATTGGTCTATTGACGCAAGATAGAGATCATGGGTGATGTAATTCCAAGTTAGCAATTGGCATTGGTTGTTTGTGTGCATAGTTGTAAGTGCATTGCAATAACTTGGAGATTCAAGTTGAGATAAAAATTATGCGAGCACTATATTAAGAGCAAAAGCAGATTAAGTTTACTATAGGTATTTATTCAACTAAGCAACCAATTGAGTATACTCATTCAGATGTCTAGGACCCGTCTTTGATTCCTTCAAAAGGGAATACCCGATATATGGTGACGTTTATCTACGATTACTCCAAGAAGGTATGGGTATATTTTCTAAAGCACAAACCTAATGTGTTTGATCAGTTCAAGAAATTTAAGGTATTGATTGAAAAATAATCAGATAAACAGATTAAATGCCTGAGAACTGATAAAGGCATGGAGTTCTGTAGTAAAGATTTTATTGATTTCCATAAGAGAGAAGGGATTGTGAGACACTACACAGTACTTAAGACACCACAGCAGAATGGCTTGGTAGAATGGAAGAACAGAACTTTACTTGAGCAGGCTTGGAACATGCTTTCACATGTTGGAATAGGTAAGGAATTTTGGGCCGAAGCAGTGAATATGGCGTTTACCTAGTTAATCGTTCTCCATCATCTTATATAGAGTGGAAGACTCCAAAAGGAAGTATGGTCGGAGAAAACTATTGATTACTCTAGATTATGAGTATTCAGATGTCCTACATATACTGATGCGAGTGATAGTAAGTGCATATTTCTGGGTTATGCATATGGGGTGAAAGGCTACCGGCTATGGTGCACCAATCCTAGATCACTCGATTTTCTAATCGACAGAGACGTGATCTTCGACGAGACTGTAACACTTCGATAGAGAAACCTTAAGACACAACTAGTAAACTAGACAGATCATAGTGTCAGTAGTGAGGTGAAGCTTTAGGTGAAGACTCTAGAGACCTCGAAGGTACCAAAAGTTCAGACTGTAGATGATGCTGTAGTTCTTGAAATCGGTGATATAGAACAACGAGCATAGCCACAACACACTATAACTGAGGGCAGACAGTGAAGGCAAATTAAACCACCGATATATTATAGTTATACAGATATTGCTTATGCTTTAACTGTAGGTAATGAGGTGGAGACAGATGAGCCTTCGTCTTACTCTAAGACAATGCCTAATAGTGAGTCATCACAGTGATTAAGGGCCATGAATGAAGAGATGGAATCACTCGATCTAAATCAAACATGAAATTGGTCAAAGTTCCCAAAAGCCAGAAGATAGTCAAAAGCAAATGGTCTACAAATGGAAAGAATGTCAAAGCAGCGAGATATAAAGCAAGAGCTTATTACAAAGGCATATACACAGCGGGAGAACATTGACTACAATGAGGTGTTCTCTCCTTTGGTATAGTACACTTCTATTCATGTTTTACTTGCCCTAGTTACCGCATGGGATCTCGAGTTGAAACAACCTAATGTGAAAACGGCGTTTCTTCACGGAGAGTTGGAAGAGCAGATTTACATGAGGCAACCAGAGGGATTTGCTAGTCTAAGTAAGGAAGACCATGTTTGTTTACTATAGAAATCTTTGTATGGGCTGAAACAATCTCCTAAAAAGTCATATAAACGCTTTAATACTTTCATGGCTAGTCAGGATTATTTGAAAAGTCAGATGGATAGCTATGTTTACTTTAGAAGATTAGATGATAAGTCTTTGATATATCTGCTATAATATATTGATGATATGTTGATAGCAGCTAAGAATATATCTGATATTGATGTGCTGAAGATAATTGAGTGTTGAATTTGAGATGAAAAATTTAGGTATGCAAAGAAAATTTTGGGTATGGAGATTTTGCCATGTTAAGACTGTAGGAGTTTAATGCGTGTCTCAAAGAAATATATTGAGAAGGTTAATGCACATTTTAATATGCAGTCATCGAAATTTGTGAGTACACTATTAGTGAAGCACTTTAAACTTTCTAATAAATTATCATCATAGACTAAGAACAAGGAAAAGCATATGTCTCGTGTTCCTTATTCTAGTATAGTAGTACTATTATGTATGCTATGATATGTACGAGACCTGATATTTCACAGGATATGAGCGCAGTCAATCATTATATGAAGCATCTCGTAAAACTCGTTGGGAAGCTATAAAATGGATCCTCAAATATTTGAAAGCGAAACAACATTGGTATGGTATACCGTAGGGATAATGATGGATGTGAAACCACTAGTTTTGTGGATTCTAATCATGCAGGTGACTTGAATGAGTGCAGGTCTTTAGCAAGTTATACATTTACACTTGCAGGTAATGCAGCTAGTTATAAGGCATCCTTACAAGACCATGTTGCCTTGTCGTTGACTGAGGCAGAGTACATAGCACTTACCTTCATAACGAAGGAGGCTATATGGTTAAAAAGTTTGCTCTTGGAGTTTGGGTTAGAATAGAAAAGTGTTGATATACACTATGATAACCAAGGTCGATATATCTGACATATATCCAATTTATCATGAGTGGATGAAGCACATCGACATCAAGCAAC
>JAGVVM010003464.1:0-31230 GCA_019149425.1 Psidium friedrichsthalianum
TTGATTGTCAAAAAATATTTTGAAAAAAAAAAAAGAAAACACTTGGAGAAAAGGTTTTAACTTTTGTGGCTACCTATGCCACTCTGACTTTTCTACCTAGGTGATGCACCAATGCTTTGCGATTGGTTTGGCATGCATATTGGAACATCATATTGGGAAGTCAACACTCTTAAGCTCACGTCGTTATTAAGAATCTAAATCTCTCTAAAAATGATATGAACAAAGATCTTCAAAAATGCATCATTCAAGGTTTACATCTTGTGTGCTAAGTCCATGTCCAACGGTCAATGTGTCCCACATCATGATAAATAGATAAATCAAACACAGAGATCCAAATTCATACCTGGCATTACTACCTGAATCTGAGTGACATAGTTGGCTTCTAATAGCTTTTATAACTAAGCAGCTGAAGTTTGATGTTTAAATTTCCTCTTAGTCTTAGCCATCCGCATTGAGCAACTTTTGTATGCCATGTCTATTGCCCTTTGATGACACATTTAATGATAGCCTAATCTGAACTTTGTTCTTATCTGTGTGAATTTTGGAGTTCATTCTTAAGCAAAGGCCAATTTCAGTCTGGGTAGGCCATGGCTGCATAGTTTCTATTGCTTGCACTTTAAAATGAGTCTAATCTGCCATCTCTTTTTTCGTGTATAAAGTATCGTGCGAATTTCAAATTCTTTCTTAAGTGAATGCCAAGTTTTTGCTGGGTATTCTGGCTGCTTGATTTGTATTGCTTACATTGTTGTGCTCGGTTCAAATATCTACCTTACTGTTTCTCTATCATGCCTGTGTTAAAACATTCCATACTCAAAGTAATTTTACCATTTGGGTTGAATGATAGAGTGGCATGAGTGGAGCTAAAACTAGAGGAAACATTATTAGAGGGAACAAACTGGATGGGCAATTTCCGGATGGAGTTGGTGAGGAAAATTTGTCTGAGATGGAAATATTGAAGGTGTTGCCCTCCAAAATGATGCTGGAAATGAACCTGAAACTCAATCATCCACTTTTGCATCTCCTGACGGTATTGGCATTGCAAAAAAAGGGCACAGAAGAAAGGGCCAAAGTTTATCCGATGAGTATATCAGGCAGAAGAATTTTTTCTCTGGACCTTTATTACCATCAGAGGTCTGCTAATTTCTATCATTGATCTGGCTTTGCTCTTGTCTGTCTGTCTAAGAATTTTAGATTGTCCACATATGCATGAATTCTTCAATTTTGTTGATGTTGCTTACCATTTTTCACAGGTTAAAGAAATTATGAGACTTCTGTGGGAGAATGAAGAACGACTATGCTCATTTATTAGTGATATACAGCAGCAGGGTTCTGGGAATAGGGCAACTCATTCTATGTTTTTTTTGGGGACGGTTCTTGTACCTCCAATCAAATTTCGTCCGCCATCTAAGGGAGGTGATTCAGTAAGTGATCTTTGCTTCTGCATATATTTTGCCATCGTTATCCTAGAATGGGGATCTCCTGCTATACAGAGTGGCAACAATAATGTAGCTTCTGATTTTGTTGTTGATGGACCAAGGAAACCAACATTTGTCATTGCATGTTTTCTAGATCGTACATTTAGAATCTTGACGTATGTATGGAGAAACTCATAATATAGATATAGAAAGAGAAAGAAAAGGGGTTGGAAGGGGGGGGGGTCTCTATGGCTGCTCCCTCTTAAACTGTCCTATTCATGTGTAGTGCTGCTTGTCTAGAGTGAGGAGAAATCTGGTATTGTTTGGTCATATCTTTTTATCTGTTGATTGGTCAGCTTATAATAGGTTTAAGGGATTATGTCGCTGCTCTCTGACCAGTCTAACGCATCTTTGTCAAATTTAGGAATGGACAATGATGGGTCCACCAGAGTCATCGTAAGTGTTTGACTATAGGAGAAAATACTACAGATGAAATGCATAACCTCCAAACCTGACTATATCTTCCATGATCAGATTATCTAAGTTATGCAATAGCGACACTATTTTGTATTAATTTCTAAGTCTGAGAAATCCAAAAGAATGTCCACATGGCTTCTTTGAATCTTCCATGATCACATTATCTAAGTTTGCGATAGTGATACTATTTGCTATTAATTTACAAGTCTGAGAAATGCAAAAGAATGTCCAAATGGCTTCTTTTAAGATCAAGCAAACTCAAACAACTTGAAAAGCAGGAATTTTTGGCTTCTAGGGCACTGTGCCAGTTGAAATTGTAAGAGTTGGTTTTGATTGCAAAGTTGTATCTAGCTAGACCTCAGACTCACTCTGCATCATGCTTGATGCTCACCTATGTTTGGTATCTAACAGGGTTAGAATCATATGTTGTTGTCTGCATGTTTGCCTGCTTGTGTCTTGTTGGAGAGGCTGGCTGGCTCAGATGACAAGTTTAGGATAAGTAAATACTTGGGCTAAGAATATTGAGATGCTGGATCAACTTCCTAGCCCATTGTAGGAGTGCAAATATTTATTTGCTCTGATCTTGGTCTTCATGACATCCCTTCATAGGTTATCTCAGTATACTGGAAGGGGTCAAATGGCAAGGCAAATTCATACTGTCTTCTTCTTAAACCGAGTTAGCATCTATAGAATATAGGCTACCTGGTAATGCTCCTCTATGATCTCAGTGCAATAAGCACATGTCATAAGGCGTTATATATGTTGGAGCTTTGTCCTATAGTGGAATTTTTTCTTGTTTGAAAAGTTTTTTGAGCTTATTACCTGTTCTGCGAGATGTTCCACCTTAGTGGTCTGTGTTGCGCCCTTTTTTTCAGGTGATGGAACATCCACATACTGTCCTGTTGGGGAAGGTATTGCAGGCCAACATCTCCTTAGGGAATGCTCACATCAATAGGTCACAACGCTCAGCCATTATTAGCCGGTGGATGGAGCTTCAACAATCAATAAATGTTCTTTTTGATAGCAAAACTGCTACAGGTCGGCGTGCTTTTGTCATTTTGTTTCCAATGTGAATTAGCATCTTGAAGCTTAAGTTGGTAGACATAGCATTTCCTTGTTAAGCACTTGTTTTGAATGCTCTATCAGCCGTATTTACTGTTCAAGTGCATGGACAAGAAAGAGATGAACAGTTCTTTTCTGACATTTTGTTCCTAATGTAGCTTAGCATCTTATAGCTTAAGTTGGTAGGCATAGAATTTCTTGTTAAGCTCGTCTTAACTGCTCCAAAAGTCTTAGTGCCTCATTCCATGTTCAAATGCATAGACAAGAAACAGTAAAGAGTTTCTCCTTTGCAACCATACGAAACTGAAGGAAGATTATGTCTGACGTCTCCAATGGTTGACAATTTCTTCAATTAGTTCCCAGTCTTTGGTTCTTAGCTCCCACTCGTGTCAAATCTATATCACAGTTCTTGTATGATAACTAAATCACAATCTAACTACTTAGCTGATACAGAGGTTAACGAACTAATCCAATTGAATCTCAGTCATGCGCAAGACTCATGATCCCATTTTGACGCATAAGAGGATTGAGGATCAACATCTCACCAAAGAAGCTTAGGGCTTATAATCTTAGTTTTAAAGACCCAGGAACAAACTGAATTGAAGATCCAATCTTTGCAGATCGTGATCCTTTCTAAAATCAAATGATCCTCCTAATGGAGAATGATGAATAGGACTAGGCGATGAAATGGTAACTAGAACTTTCTTTCAATTTTTATCAGCTTAAAAGCAGAATTTTTTGTCTTATTGCTGTCTTGCAGATTAGAGTCTCATTATTTTTTTCACCTGTAAAGCACTATGCTATGCGATTTAGGTTAGTAAGCATGCTGCAGAAGAAATTCACACTGATTAAATTGGTTGTTTAGGCTGGAGTGCATGTTTGGGTTCTATTATGCACCCAATGAGTTATTGACGGGAAATGAATAATTCTCCCCCCCTTTGTTAGGTCAAGGTCAAAGAGATATGGCTTCAGGCATATGTCAGTTGCTGGAGAAAAAGGAAGGCATGTTCCGGCAGAATATGATGGGCAAGAGAGTTAATTATGCTTGTCGATCTGTCATATCTCCTGATCCTTACTTAGCGGTTAATGAAATCGGCATTCCCCCTTATTTTGCATTGAGATTAACATACCCAGAGGTAAGCATGAAGAATTCTGCGCTCTTGTTCTTGGAGGGTGTATCTTACTTTGGAATCTAATGTAATGGAAATTTCTGCTGATATGTGGTGGATTTGATTATTGCTCTAGTAAGGTGTTGATTTACCCGAAGTAAACCTTGAATCCTTTTATGCTTAACCGGCAAATATACTGGATCTATGGTCACTATGGCACTTTATCATGGGGAGGTTGGTTTAGTGCTTTTTTCACATTGATTAGATTTGGGCGGATTATCAACTAATATGCCTCAGAAGAGGTGTCCATTTCTTCATCTGGGAAGTAAATCTATTGCTTGCTTGAGGCAGTGCATTGGGTCTTCAGTACCTCTTGTGAAACCTCCTATTCTGTCGTTTTATTATCCAACTGCTATTATTGTGTACAGGACTTGAGAAGTGTGGTTGGAGATTCATTTGTCCTTTAATTGTGCATTCTTACTCTCTGATGAAAATATTGTTCTATTTCCAAATAAAATTATAAAATGGGGTCCGGTAGCTTCTTTATCATGAAAAACATAAGATCTTAAAGCCCTTTTGTAAATGAGATCTAATTGGCTCAGGGTAGCTTTGTTCATCGCTGAAAAAATTGCAGCACGTTCTATGAAACTTTTAATATCTGGAGATAGCTCGATATTTGGGGTTTTGTCTAACAGTTGTTACCGAGAGCAACAAATAATGGATTTAATGACGGTCTATCCTTCCAGGGAAATGTTTCCGTTTGTACTTTCTACTTTCCCTTCGCCTTCTACTTGTGTATAAAGCACAGAAATATTTCTCTTTCCATTCACTTTATTGGAAAATTTGCGTTCAAGTCACTGGGACTCTGGATCTAATCATGAATATTTGGCAATAAAGAATTTATTGATACTCAATAAAACTAAATTAGTTGTTGTTGTTGCATTCTTTCTCTTGATATCTGATTTTATTGGTGCAAAAATGATCTTGATGGAGTTTTTCCTTTTGGCTCAACTCCTATAATGACAGAGAGTAACTCCTTGGAATACTTTTAGTTTGCGAAAAGCTATTATCAATGGCACAGAAATTCATCCAGGGGCAACACACTACATTGACAAGTTATCTACTCTTAAGCTACCACCAGCTAGAAAAGGTCGAATTGCGATCTCAAGGAGATTACCTTCATCAAGAGGGGTTGTCACCCAAGCTGGGAAGAGTTCTGATAATGAGTTTGAAGGCAAAATCGTATATCGGCACTTGAGAGATGGAGATATTGTTCTGGTCAATAGACAGGTACTCTGCTGTAGTACATACTTGACAGTATTCATCTCGTGTTGCTTGCTTTGATTCTAGGAGAAATGTGGTCCTTCTCTTGAATTCGTTTACAAATGCTCCTTTAGCTTATCAGCTTCGGCTATCCTATTTTCAAGGACTTACTTATGAAATTGTACTTTTCTCCTGTTTCATGAAGAATGCATGTTCCTGCATGTCAATACTTTGGCTCCAGCTGTTGTTCAGATGCTGCCTTAAATTGTTTTGGCTATTGCTTCTGCTGTGTAATTGCTGCAGAATGACCAACTCATGACCAGCAGGAAGAAAGATTTGTTATTACTTTTGCCAGTTAACAAGCTGGTCTCTTTGTATTTTTCTTTTATGCTTGATTGCACACGTAATTCTTGTAGCATGATGTGGTAGGGATATAGGCAACTCTACTAGATTCTGTCTTTGAGGAATGATTTTGTTTTTGCTTTGAAAAAATATTTGTAAATTGACTCTGTAACTCATTAATAGCTAGTATATGCGATGTCTGCATATACTAGCTATATGCATTTGGAAGAGACATCGCTCTTATCATATTTATTCTTGGACATGGTTGAGAAAGGTGGGCACAACATCTCATTAGCTTACATCAAGGCCACATTTTAAACATTTTGCAGTTGTACGGTATTTTTATGCTGATAGTACACTGTAGATATCCATGTGTTACTTGAAGCATTCTTCCATTGAGCATATTGTTGTTCTCCGGAGCAATTTTGCTGCTGGTGAGTTGAGTGTGATGGGATGTTCACTTCTTATTGCCTTTGATTTTTATGTCTTTGTAGATGGCAAGTTTCATTGATCTTTCTCTCCTTTTTGACACCGGGAGAAGAAAGAATGTTGTTTTTTCATTTTCGGGAGGGGCTGGGGGGTGGTTCACTTTCTTTCTATGGGGGTGATGCTGCACTCAGAGTAGAGTCTTATTGTCATGTCATTTGTGTGCATGCTTTTTCACATTAATTGATTCTTTTAGCCATTTAATGGGACCAATGCATGAATCAAATCAGCTATCACACATATCTTAAATGGCATGGTGCGAATGCTAAAATCTAGAGAAATGGTGTTTGCTAACCGCATGTCTTGGATATTTATGTTCACTCTTGCTCTGTAGCAATAATCCTATGTAGAACCTAACTTTATGAATAACTTTTCATTCAGAGTCTGTTGATTAGTTGATCCTGCCTATAAAAAGCAAACAATTATGTAGTACAGTTCTTGTTACGTTTCTAAACAATATTCCCATCCACACCAGCAGCCTAGCATGTGTTTGTAATTGTGATCAATTTGGTAAAGGTAATGACAACCTTTCTTTGATGCATGCTCTAGTTTGACATTCGAAACTGCTAAGAAATGCCAGAACAGATCTGCAAAATCACTAATGACAAATTTCCAAATGTGTTAATAATTGATTGCGCGAAATAAGACAGAAATCAGTCATGAATAGCAATATTTCACTAATCTTTTTGTTGAGTAGCTCTTGTTTGTAAGATTGATGAGATTTGGGAAGTAAATGAGAGAAGATTGGATTTTGAATATTTTACTCTTGAGTTCAGGAGTAGTCTGAGACTCTGGGTGGCAGATGTGTTGAGTTCTACCTCTTAGGTTCTTTTAGCTATAAAATCGTCAAACATCTAAGGTTGTGGAGCTTCCTGTTTTATTTTATGTGTAATCCTCTGTATGTATTTTGTTCCTATGAGTCTACTTGGGAGGCAATGTACAAGTATAATAGGGGTTCTTCTCTACGTTTGAAGGGCTAACTTCATAGTTAGGGACAGGGACCAAAAGCGTTCATGGATAAAAGAGACCTAAGGAACTCAAGTGGGCCCACCAAGATTATATGACCAATTTTTTTAGATGTCTTGGATAAAGACCGGGAATTGATAAGACATGCTAAGTGCATGGAGAATTTCTAGCTGTCCAAATTCTGTCAGAAATGCCTGTTCTTCTGGTTGATGAAGTTTGATTTGCCATGCAGCCACACTTCACAAGCCTGTATAATGCTGTTCTGGCCTTGATGAAGTTTGATATACCTGCCATGCAGCCTACATTCACAAATTGCAGGTTGGCCAATATTTTACTGTTGAAGGTTCAGGGAGAAAGGTCTGAGATGCTCTATGCAAATTGCAGGTTGGCCAGATATAGACTACTCTATGTTGATTTTTGCATTGAATTGGTGAGATCTCATTCAACATTTTGTTTGTGCTCTCAGTACATACAACGCTGATTTTGATGGTGATGAAATGAATGTCCATTTTCCACAAGATGATATTTCACGTGCTGAAGCTTACAACATTGTGAATGCAAACAATCAATATGTTAAACCAACCAATGGCTCTCCTATTAGAGCATTAATCCAGGTTCCATTTTTTGTCAATCAACTTCCCTTGTTATTAACTACAGTTCGATGTAACTATGGTCTTTATTCTGTCAGGATCACATTGTCAGTGCTGCAATTCTTACAAAGAAGGATACATTTTTGAATTATGATGAATTCAATCACCTCCTTTATAGTTCAGGAGTTTCTACTGCTGGATCAGGTTCTTTAAGGAAACTTGGGAAAAAGGTGGCGATTGATTTTGAAGAGAATATGCTCTGTCCCCTGCCTACCATTTGGAAACCAGACCCTCTTTGGACAGGAAAACAGGTCATATATTTCATATGGCAGATTCTTGATACAAGTGCTTCAAGATTCATCAAATCAATCTAAGTTGAGAGGCAACATAAATTTGAAATTGATGGACTTTTTACAATAATTTGTCTTTTTTTTTCCATTCTGTATTCATACATGCACTTGGAGACATTTCGTGGATCATATATGCATACTGAAAATTACTGTTTCCTCCTTTCTTTGCAGTTGATTGCTACGGTTCTAGATCATTTAACTAGAGGTTACCCGCCATTTACCCTGGAAAAGCAGGGGAAGATACCATCTGGCTTTTTTAAAAGAAAACTTGGCAGGAAGATTGTTCGAAGTGAACCAGGAAAAGAACATGCAATTAAACATAAACCCAGTAAGAGAAAAGGGACTGATAAGGATAAAGTGAAGGAACAGGACAAGCCAAGAGTAATCGTTCGAGATAAAATGAAGAGAAATGAAGAGCCTGGTGAAGATACTGTGTTGATATTCAAAAACTACCTAATTTGCGGGGTCATCGATAAGGCTCAGTTTGGTGACTACGGTCTAGTCCATACGGTTCAGGAGCTTTATGGTTCAAATACTGCAGGAATTTTGCTATCTGCATTTAGTCGGTTATTTACAACTTTTCTTCAGGTAAATGATTGTAGAATAAGCATTCAAGATTAAGTTTTCTCTATTAAGTGTATGAACTTCCATAATTCGATCTTGATGATTCAGATGCATGGTTTCACATGTGGAGTGGATGATCTTTTGCTGAGTAAAGACGTTGATGAAAAAAGACAGCAACAACTTGAAGAATGCGAAAGATGTGGAGAGGAAGTACATCGCGAGGTTGTTGGGGTTAAGAACAGTGAGTTCATATGTCTGTTACTTTCTTGCAAGTATTATGGAGACAATTTCCTTCTTTCTTTGCCTGTTGATCTAGTTAGGTTCTTGTTCCTTTTTAAAACTTATCCTGCTAACAACCGGTAATATCTTGTTCAGTAGTTCTATTGATACGCTTTTTTATTGTGCATATCAATATCTGTGTCTGGTGCTTGAACACTATAATTCCTTCCTACCATAAATCTTGCAGCAAGCTGCCAGATGCATAAATCTTGATCTTGTTTGATGTTATGCTCTTCTTTTAATTAAATATAAAAGATCGGTTTTTTCTGTTCCATCCCTCTAAATTCCTTTCCACCTGAATGCAGTATTTTCAGTATCTAGCTATTCAAATGGGCCTAGATTTTTGCCAGACATAATTACAGGCTTTACATAGCTGACCGCAAGTAGCAGTTTTCAGGTTTTTGGCGGGCTTGGTTCGATACTTCTAGATTTAGTGAAGTCATCTTCGTTTGTGTGTCTCCATATTAGATTTGGTTATGTGCTTGAGATCGGTGGCTAATAATGCAATTGTGTGACAGACTCAGTGGAACTTCAATGGAAAATCGAAGAAGTAATACGCGGCAATGGAGATTCTGCGCTGACCAATCTAGATAGGAGGATGATTAGTAGGCTAAATGAGTTGACTAGTAAAAAGATTGAGAAGAATTTGCTGTCTGAAGGGTTATTCAAGCCCACTGCGAAGAACTGCATTTCACTGATGACTACGTCTGGGGCCAAAGGGGGTACTGTAAGTTGCTTGTCTTCTCTACATGTTCATCTTCATGATCCAATCCTTGCAGTATCTAGTTAATATTTATCTTCTGTGGATAATGGTAACATGCATTTGCATCTGCTTTTATGCTTGGCTTGACTTTACCTAGTTGCGTTACATGTTTTTTGGAAGATCATTAGAATTCTTTTGCCTATGGTTTACATTGATTCGAGTCTTAGATATCACGACAAAGCTTGGACTGTTTGACTTGACTCGGTGATGTATTCAACTCAGCTGGAATACTTGATGTAGGCAACCTTTTCTTCTTAATCATCTGAGAAGTAGGAAAGAGACTACTATAGGATGTTGGTAACAATATGTCATATGTTTAAATAGGAGATGAGCATTACAACATCAGATGAGGCTATGTGCTGGCAGTTTAAATAGTCAACTCTGATTGTCTGGAATGTTAAGAGCTCCATAGGTCCAAGATGCCAGTTATGAACAAACTGAAAATCTTATAGCTGCTAATAAGCCATTTGCATCACCTTCTTTTGATTGCGGAGGTTAGTCAGTTCTATTGGATGGCTTCGTAAGTTTACAGAGTGATATCGCGTGCATAAATAAGAAGAAAAGCTGTTCTTGTTGCTGATTTACTATGTGATCTTACAACTATCCAATCTTGAGCCTGACCTAGCACAATTTTTTGAGTGATCCAGATTGATCTCTGCAAATGGTATGATCATGCCTATGATATGGCCTGCAACGCTGACAACTATGCTTATAACTACATTTATGTTCATACAAGGATATGCACTCATAAAATTGATCTCTGAAACATGTATATTTTTAATAAATCCACTGAGTGACACAAAGCTATCAAACTAGGTCTCAGTTTGAAATAGTTCGCCGATTCAGATTTCTGGTTCATCAGTAAATGTTTCGGTACATTTATATTTTCGGCACCATTAGAAATTCTTTTTTTCCCCTCAAACAGGCAAATTTCCAGCAAATATCTTCTCATTTGGGTCAACAGGAGCTAGAAGGCAGGCGAGTCCCTAGAATGGTTTCTGGAAAGACTTTGCCCTGCTTTCCTTCTTGGGATTGGGCATCTAGGGCTGGAGGCTTTATAATTGATCGTTTTCTTACTGGTCTGCGGCCTCAAGAATATTACTTCCATTGTATGGCTGGCCGTGAAGGGTAATTTGTTTCCATTTGTTGGATAAGATTTTTCCAAATCAATTGATAGTACAATCTTGAGATGGTTATCTGTATATGTTGGCATGTTTATGGTTCGTTTCCCTGTAGTTGTAAGTGATCTTTGGACTTTGTCTGAGAATGCAGTGGATATATCACGTCATTATCTGTTATCATTATCTTTTTGCAGCAATGGATCCCTCTGTTGAAGCTCATGGTGCATTGCATTACACACGCGTGCGCGTATATTAAGATCTAAGAATAAAATATTAAGAAAAAGTGCTTTTACAAAGCCTTATTGCGACGTAATAGTGCAATAGAACATAGAAACAAGTCGAGCTGCTGCTGTTAATGAAAAGCAGCTCTGAGGATGAACCCAATCACAAGCATGAAACCATCAAGGGGCACAGCTGCCTTTGGAGAAGAAACTTGTGCTGATAAATCTTTGCAATCGTGTCTATGAAATCCTTTGGTTTGAGAAGTAGCCTCCACATTATGTCTTGTCTGGTGGCGTCAGACGTAAAACCCTTTCAAATAGTTGAAGTTTCAGTGGTGTCAAAGAGAACCAATCGGCAGTGTGAAACCTCTTCTGCCCCTTTTTTCCCTCTTTTTTTTTGGGGGGGGAGGGGGATTGGGGGTGTTTGAAATTTTGAATCTTTGGTAAATATATTTGATGGTACAAGGCACAACGATTATGATGTGTTGCTGGTACAGAATGCCTCATCTAATTAGTTATGAAATGCAAGTCTACCAAATTGAACAATGGGGTTCGACCAGGTTAAGTTTCTTTTTTTTTTTTTTTTTTTTGGGGGGGGGGGGTTGTTGAGCGTTATCTGGCCATTGCTTTTAGTTCTGTCTTTTAAATTTGGCTACATGCTTCCAGATATCTATTTTTGCCAATGGGTAAGGAAAAAAGTGACTTTGTTTTTGTCTAATACGTTGTCTATTTTGGTGATTTCTCTGCTCTGTGACTACTGCATACTAAGGTCTGAATACTAATTGCATGATTGACTACTTTGAGAACAAATTGAGATGCACATAGTGGGTACTTTTAACCAGAGTTTTACTGTGGGAATGATTCATAATATTTTTTGAAAGCTGGCTTGAGATTGAAAATAGATTGATACTTTGAAACTCAACACAGATTACTTACAAAATCTCTTAAAAAAGTGATGTAGTGTCCAATGAAGTTGACATCAATTGTGATTTGCCTGATTTTATATCTTTTTGGCTCTTCTGCAGTTTAGTTGATACAGCAGTCAAAACATCTCGCAGTGGGTATCTGCAGAGATGCTTGGTAAAAAATCTTGAATGCCTAAAAGTTTCTTATGATCATACTGTCCGAGATGCGGATGGGTCCATCGTGCAATTTTATTATGGAGAAGATGGTATTGATGTCCATCAAACAAGCTTTGTGGCAAAATTTGATGCCCTGTTGGCTGTAAGAGCTTTGATCTGGTAGACTCTGTTTTTGTGAGATTTATATTTGCTTTTGTCATTGATAATATCTTCATCATTATCACACAGAATCATGACATTATGAAGGCAAAGTATTCCACTGAGCTTCGCAAATCTAATGGCTATATCACAGATTTGCCTGCAGCTCTAAAGGACAAAGCAAATAAGTTCATGTGTGATAGGAATCTTTCGGTTCCTGGATTAGCAAAGAACGAGATGTTAAAGCCAGAAGATTTTATGAAGTCAGTGGAACAAAAATATTTCTCAAGTCTTGCACAACCTGGAGAACCAGTTGGCGTAGTTGCTGCTCAGTCTGTTGGGGAACCATCGACACAGATGACGTACGTATGCTTGTTTGCTTTCTCTGAGTTGATCATCTTTGAACCAATATCATGCAGGCTATTTTATTCATGCTTGCTTTTGTTAAGGTGCATATGGCTTGGGATCTAGGATAATTCTTGGAATTGCATTGATTATCTATATTGTGGATTCATGTGGAATTTAGTTAACTAAGTTGTTATGTAAAATTGACATAGGATTTGAGGTTGAGATCACAGTAGAGTCACTTCAGAAGCTAAGTTTAGTGCTTAGAATCTATGATGGTATTGGGTTTGTGAGATCAACTTCCTTGTGTCTTGTTGAATTAGCTTTCATCGGCCCTAGTTTTATATTTGGGATTTTCCTCAATGAAATGATTTCTCCCGTTTTTCTCTGAATAAAAAACTCCGGATAAAAATTAGAACAATAAACGAAAGCTTTTCTGAAAGCTCTTTGGTTCAATATTTCTCTGAATTCCCAATCCCTTTTTCATTTTATCCTGTGCTGTACTTTCACAGAATCTGTAGTCAAACTCGCATTTATGCATGTTTAGGTGTAGGCCGGTACATTATTTGGTGGGGCTTTCTGCTAAGCGTTCTGAAAATTTATTGTTGCTTTCTAAATTCAGAAAAGGAACATTGAATATTTTTCTTACTTGTGGATGTAGCCATGATTGCATATTGTTCTTATTGTCAACACTTTCATTAATTTTCTGATGACATCAAACATTGTGGCTATCCAGATTGAACACTTTTCATCATGCTGGTCGGGGAGAAATGAATGTCACACTTGGAATTCCACGCCTACAGGAGATATTGATGACTGCATCCACTGATATTAAGACTCCGATTTTGACCTGCCCTTTATGGAGAGGGAGGCCAAAGTAAGCTGCTTAACGCAACCTCTATGCTTTAGATAAATATAAAATGCTGTGACCTAGAACCTCTCAGTGCATTAAACCATTAGAAATTTGGATAGACATATGGTGTTGGAATTTCAACGATAAGGTGGACTTGTCTAATTTTTGGTATGAGATATTCAATGGGGTGGAAACAGTGATGGAACAAAATCCTTTTTGCATCATTTGCTTGTTAAGAGCATCTTCATTTATTTGGGTTGCCTTCATTATTCAGTTCTTGCCTCATTTATTCATATGCATCTTTGAGTTGACCTGCAGTTCTTTGAATTATTCGGCCCTGTTCTTTAAAAATCAAATTATCAATAGGAATGTGAAGAGAACAATCATCTGTTCTATGATGATTTCTCGTCTTTTGCAAATGCAACAGATAGTTGAATTTGTTCATAGTCCCGTCTTTAAGCAAATATTCAAGCTTCAATCTGCCTCACATTGCTTTTGCCCCGTTTGCTCTGAAAATTGAAGAGAATGAATTGTCGCTCTGATTACATGTCACTGGTCCCTCCCACTAGTTTGACAAGCTGTGCAGGTTGAAATTGGAGGTTTTGTTGTTTGGTAATAATTCAGGGTCACTTATTGCCTAACCGTCTGAATTTGTGGAATTCACTCAGAGTAGAAGAAACATCATATAGAAAAGTCAGAGGTACCTATGAGTAAATAGTAAACAAGTTTCCTAGCTTTTGAAGTATCCATTGCATTTCCACTTACGAGCTTTTTGTTGTGAGAAGATATTTGAAGGAAGGAAATATCCATTGCGTCTGTTTGTTGTGAGAGGATATTTAGAGGTGGTTTGAAGTAGATACTCGAGTCAGTGAGTTGGATGGAGAAGTTATGCGTGCGCGCGCGAGAGAAAAACAGAGACGTTTCAGGAATTCAAAGCATTTTCTCCCTATAGAAAATAATTCAGTGGTCTTCAAAGTTTGTGCATGCAAGCATAGTTTAAGTGTTTGATGTTAGTTATTGCATCTTGATGCATATCTGTTGATATATATACTAGTTCCGTAAATGTAAAGAACTGTCGTATCTTCTCAGTGTGCAGTCACCTGCCTTATTTACTAATGGAGCATTTTCTCTGCTTAGCCATAAAGTTATTTGTGGGGTTCAATTTGTTATGAATGACTGTAGCATGCGTTAGCTGGTGGCTTAATTTCTATTTTAATACATTTTAGTTAAGGAAAAATATATGTACTATATAGCTCTGCTGCTTTGTTTAAGTTTTTAGATGTTACTCATGGCAGACTGACTGATGAAGCCCTCAAGCCATGACTGATTGAGTGGTTTTATACTTACATTCTGTCCCTTGATTCGAAATGTTTTATTACTACTAATGAGAATGTGCATTTAGGTGAGAAGTTCTATGTTTTGTATTATTGTATTGACAATGCTTTGTGTCATTTGCAGGGATGATGCCACTTCTCTTGCTGAAAAATTAAAGAAAATCTCTGTAGCTGAAAGGATTGAAAGTATGGAAGTTGCAGTTGTGCCATTTGAAGTGGATAATCACAATCGCCAGGTCTACAGAAGATATAAACTGAAAATGAAGCTTAACAGGACTGAATTCTGTTCGCTAGAGCACTGTGAAGAGATCTTAACAGTAGTATACCTTAGGGAGTTGGAAGATGCAATACAGAATCATGTTCTTCTGCTCTCCAAAATCAGTGGGATAAAGAATTTTACCCCAGATTCAAGACCCAAGACATCAAGCAAGACTGATGAAGATGCGTCTGGTTTGGCTTCACAGCATGCTGAGGAGAGGAACATAGATGACGATGCTGATGATGATGATGATGGCAATGACAACGATGATCTTGGTTTTGATGGGCAAAAACGTAAAGAACAAGCTACAGATGAAATGGACTATGAGGACAGTTACGAAGAGGAACGGAATGAACCGGAGCTCTCTGCTGGATTAGAAAGTGATGCCGATCAGGCTAATGAAATTGATAGTGGCAAGGATGAAGATGGGACGCCTGGGATAGCACCAGAGATTGTGAGCCCTTCTAAAACAAAGAAAACTAAGAAAAGCTAAGTCGAATAACGAAAGAAAGAAGACGTTCATAGCAAAGGATTTCGACAGAGCAATTTTTGTGGCAGCAAATGGATTGGACTTTGAGGTCCATTTCAGATTTACGAATGAACCCATGTTTTGCTGGCTCAGGTGATTAACAGATTGTCCCCTTCAATTATTCAAACTCTTGGAGAATGTCCTGCTGGATGTAGTTGTGCTATTAGTCTTCCATGACCAGCTTTATAATAGGGTCTTCCTTTTGGTACTTGCACCGACTTAAAGAATTATGTGTAGCATATTTCATCTTACTTGACCTCTCTTTTTGACCAATACTATCCCATCGATGACCTTTCCTAGGACATGCTACCTCTGCTTCTTAAGGAAGCAACTTGCTGTACATAATCTTGATTTGTGCTTTCCTCTCTTGTGGAAATTTGAGGAAAGTGATCTTTAGTGACTTGTATTCTAGTTCCTCGATTATTGTGAAGGTCATGCTCTTGTTATTCATGCAGATTGCTCAGAAAGTGGCGAAAAAGGTATACCTCAGGAGCTCTGGCAAGATTGAATCTTGTCAAGTGATTACTTGCAAAGAGAATCAAGTGATCTACTATGGAGAAGATCCCAAAAGGAGACAGAAATTGAGGCCGAGGAGAAAGATGCAATTCCGGCGCTTCATACAAACGGAGCGGACTTTCGTGCATTTTGGCAAATGCGAGATGAGCTGGACATTAGATATATATATTCCAACGATATCCATGCGATGCTCACTACATATGGCGTAGAAGCTGCGAGAGAAACCATCATAAGGGAGGTGCAGAATGTCTTCGGTTCATATGGAATATCTGTGGACATCCGTCACCTCACCTTGATTGCGGACTTTATGACCCACACAGGTGGTTATCGTCCAATGAACAGGCTCGGTGGTATAGCAGAGTCCTTATCGCCTTTCAGTAAGATGTCCTTTGAGACAGCTTCCAAGTTCATAGTTGATGCGGCATATCATGGGGTGGTTGACAACTTGGAGACCCCATCTGCTCGCATTTGCCTCGGGCTACCTGTGAAGATGGGTACCGGATCTTTGATTTATTACATAAACTTGAGTTATGAGGCCCATAATTTGATAAGAAACTGCAATTAAATGGCTGTGGAGTTGGTAATGTACAGAGAGTACTAAGGTCGTCAATTTTGTCTGGAGTGCTAGCCCGGTTTGTATCTCAGATGTGAAAGTCATGTGACATTTTTAATTAATGATAGTGCATATCAGTTTTGCTATATATGATATCTTTATGACAAAATGCATTTCTTGTCGTTTTATGCTAGCTTTAGCGGAAAAGTGTAATCTGTTTCAGTAGCGTGCTTGATGTGCCTGATCCGACGATTTGGTATGTGATAGTGAAATGAAAATCACTATTAGCAATAGATCTCTGGAGGAACCCTTGTTTTTTCTTTGTTGGTACTTGGGATGGCATTCTTGTGTGTTGTGAGCGGCATCTGGTAATCAGATCAGAGACCAGTTGATCTCATGACCGTATGCCTTTAGTCAGTTGGTTTGTTAGGAGTGTGGTCACTGATCAACACCATCAAATCCTTAGCCAGCACAACCAAGGTGATCATGGAAAATCTTCAATCAATGACATCTCAGTCTTGATTAGAGCACAAGTGAGTACAAATAACAAATATATCCAATACCATGGTAATTCTCTCTCACGAACTCGAATAATCGGCACGCACAAGATGTCGTGACGTGCACGCTACATGTTTTATGCCAACTCTAATCTGACGATATCGGTAAGGAGACTCTCTTCTATGTGGAAGGAGAAAATGAAAAAATCATCAAGGAAAGATCACATGAGCTGAAAAACACCATGAACCAGGCTGAGAAGTACCCACAGCCGACGAGAATGCAAGGAACAAGAAGAGCGAAGCCGGCTCCGGGTAGCATCGCTGGTAAAGGCGCGATTTCAGAGTCCTGAGCCTGGAGCCCCCGACATGAAGAGCAGCAGCATGACAAACGCCGTGACTTTCACGCCAAAACACCACATTCAGTACTTCGCACGGTAAACTTGTGTCCGTGAAGGGGAGAGATCGAGAGAGGTGAATTTGTGGCTGCAGGGAGACGGAGCAAATGAACATATAAACATATTTACGGAACGTGTATGTTCTTATAATATAAATGACCGCACAGAAAGAATCAGATGCAACACCTACTCGTGGAAAAGATGATGGCGAATGGTGGAGTCATTGAGTGCAGGGTCACACGCAGTTGGGAACTCGCTTTAACCAAGCTAAAAATCTCTGGGAGCACCTGACTGACGTTTCCCATCCAACTTATGGGACGTACGTTAAGGAAGATGGAAAGACACACCATGTGGTTCTACTGGTTTCTTGAAACAGGCAGGTGCATCGAGATGGTCCCAATACCAACCCTGAAAGAGACAGTTCACTCGGGTACGGTGGCAGACGGTGGCGGAGGCGAACTGAAACGGAGATTTGGCTGCCAAAGTGCACCACTCTCTCTCACATGCAGTGTTGTAAGACGCACTTCTTACGAAAGATTTAAGATTTACTCTTGTGTAACAATGTTTGTCTCGGTTAGCTCGATGGAAGATGGTCGGAATCACCGGGCGGAGCGGAACTTGGCTCCGAGTTAGGTGCAGCAGCGCCGAAACTCTTTTTAACTGTTCGGCGAAGAAGGATGGATCAATTTAGGAGGTAGATTCTCAGGCCAAGGAGAATGGTACATTTCGATTAGATATCATGCGTTCTAAGCAGCCACGGGATGCTCGAGTACGGACACATAAGCTTCCAGGGAATCGTCAGCAGGGAGGTGCAAATTGGATGTCCTAAAGAGGTAGATTAGATTAGCCTCTTCAATTTAGCTATTTGAGAGTGGGGGGAGCGGCTTTGACCCGACCCTGCCCAATCCAAGTTTGCTAAGCTCCCAGTGGAAGAACTCGAAACTCACCATTCGAAGCGGGACTTTCATAGAGTTTTCTAATGTATGTCATAGGTCACAAACTCACCAACTCGAGAAGATATGCTTATTAATGTCGGGCGAATGAAGCCCCGAATTACACCGGCCGTACAACACTGACACTTTCAATCGGCACGGGCGATGGATATGTCATTTGTAGAAAAGTTGATCATTGGACGGACTTGAGCCGGCCATAGCCTGAAGGTTGAGCTTATCATACTATGACTGCCCAAGGCAGCCCCCATTGTCTGTACAGTCGTACTCTACGTAGAAATATATTGGGGCAAGCTGGGGCCAAATATGGGTGGGCCGGACTTTTTTTTTTTTTTTATGCAAGCCTGTTGGCCATGCCCGCCCATTTATTCGGGCCTAGGCTGCTGAATTAGACTCTGACTGTTGATCATATTGAGGGGTGAGCAAATTGGACTGATCGGACCGGGATCGAATCGGTAGTCCGGTTCCCAGTTCTAGAGAGGTCCGGTCCGGTTCTCGGTTCCTAAAATTGGAAACCGGTGACTTCAGGGATATAGGACTAGACCGGATTGGACTGGACCGCCAGAATCGATCGCATGAAAAGAAACCGACTGAGCAAGCATAGGTAAACTGCAACATCTAGTATCGTTTGTCAACCAACTGAATATTCTTCAATTGTCATTATTTCAGTCTCGAGGGAAAAAAAATGGCAATCAGGCAACCATTGTCTTGAATTACCAATCAAAGCTGACAAAGTAACAAGACTCGAGTGATAAACAAAACAATCACATGGAACTGCAACACTTTCTCTATAGACCTTCCAAAGAAGTTTCATGACACCATTACAAAAATTATAGACAAGGAGACACAAGATCCATTTGGTTCATAGGTCATAATGCAATCCCGAGGAAAGGACATTTCGTCTTACTTTTCTTGGTTCGATCCTGTCCAGTCCGGTCCAATTTCCGGGACTATCGGTCCGGTTCTCGATTCCGACAAATTAAGAACCAAGACCACGGTCCGGTTTCCCGTTCTCGAGGGGACCCGGACTGGACCGGAAACCGATCGCCCCTAACCATATCTAGTTTATGGTGATCCAACCGATTCGCATAGACCAAGCCCCATAAGGAATACTCAAGTGAGGACCATTTGGCTACAGATTTCTTACCATGAACTCCTTCACAAAATCTCTCGGTCTGATAGGTGACTCGAGATGTTGTCAATTTCCACATCGCCTCGCCGCGCACGGAGCGGGTTTCAAAAGAACCGAGACGACTCGGGCTTCAATCTTATGACGTAAACGGCATTCTAGCGTTAGAGAAGTCGCGGAGGCTTATTTCTTCCATTGATGTAAGATCAGCCCTGGATCGAATTTTATTAAGATGAAAATACCGTAACGCTTAGAGGAAAAGAATAATGATATGGGCTTAATCTAATTTAGTGAATGCATGAGTGCATACTCCACATGGGCCTGATGATTTTCTCTGTACTCATTAATCAGCGGATTGGATTTGCACCTACTCCATCCCAGACAAGTTTGGGATGGATCAGCAAGGGCTTTCGAGTCGTTTTCTCGCTAGCTTAGCTCGAAAAAGATAGCTATTCAAAACATCGAGAGGTCGATCACTCTCTTTGGATTCTATAACACCTTATTCATACTAGCTAATCCCGGGAGCATTCGTGTAACATGCCATGGTCTCAAGGCCCTTATGAAATAGTGATGAGTTCACGCGCTCTAAGGCCGGCCCACACGCGGTTAGGAAGATTGGCCGCGATCTGAGCGGTACCACCCTTTGGCCAACTGGGACACAGGAGGAGTGAAGAGACACAGAATTTAGCAGCACTCCCTCGTCGTGCTTGTGAAACTATTAAAAGAGTTCATACTATAGAAGAAAAATGCGAAGAAAAAAAATTAAAAAATTAAAAAATTCCGGTTCGGTTCGATTTCGACAGCTCATTGTTCGGTTCGATCCATTAGATAAATCGGACTTCTTTTCCCATATATCCTTTGTTTGTTATAATATGTCGTGAAGTGATAATAAATAGAGTTGGTCTGGTTATGTATATTGCTATTATAATGGGATCATGGTTTTGCCTGGCCATACGAACAAATTTATTGCACCAATGGATCAAGCAAGTAACTGAAAATAATTACAAAGATAGGAAGCATAAAACTTAGAAAAAAATTTCGAATAAAGGCCATAACGTCATTATTTTCTCAAATAAGGGCTTTAAGTTGATATTGTTTCAAATAAAGGCCAGAAGTTGATATTGTTTCAAATAAAGGCCCGAAGTGACCACATCAATTTAAAAAAGGGGCTTGAGTCACCGATTAGTTAGGGACATTTTGGTCATTTAATCTTTCATTTTTCTTTGTTATTTCCTTTTTTAAAATAAAAAAATAATTTAAAAAAACACAGGCGAAAGGACTGCCCTCTCACATGTGGTCGTAGACCACCACCGGTGAGGCGGCGGCGATTGCCTTCGAGTCACCGACGACCTCACCAACCAGAGGTGAGGGCTTGCTAAAACTTCGGAGGACCGTGACTCTTGTTGTCCGCGCCAATTTGAAAAGCTCGTCAATGTATCTTAGTAAATGGGAAAGGAAGGAAAGAAAGTAATCAACCATGAATGGTCCCCTTGGGGGGGGACCTGAATAATCTTTCTCTATTTTATTTTTCTGTAGAGGAAAGGGAAAAAAAATTACAGAAAAGAAAAAAAAAAATGAAACTAGCCGAGCAAAGACGGTGGCATGTCCTGCGAACCTTAACCAGGTCGTGCTTATCCGCCAGACAGAACACAGACCGTGCGCACGGGGGAGCCCAACGCATCTGCATCGTCCGATCGGACTAGTGCCGTTGGATCCGGACGAAGGGGGTCCCACGACGTGACGTCCAACGGTTCAGATGCAGCTCTCCGGCGGCCGGGACTACGTGCGCCCCTGGGGTTGCAGATCCGTCGGGACTTGGACCTGGTGGCAAAACCGCAATAAGAGAGAAATGCGGGGTCATTGGAGTAAGGCGGTACCGACTCAGTGGAAAGCGTTTGTTGGCAAGAGCAGGAAAAAAATTAAGAGAAACTCCTCCTCCCCCCCCTCTCCCTCTCTCTCGCTATTATATACTCCTCATCGAGACGACAGAGGGAGAGACTCTCTTCCTCTCTCTGGCGCTCTCGATTCTCGCTGGTCTCGCCATCCTCGGATCATTTCGCGATCGCGTCCAGAGAATCGTTCGGGGTAATCATCCGTTTGAGCTTGTGTTCTTTCATTTCTGCCCCCAGCTTTTTTCGGGGTTCGATTTGACTTTCGTTAGCTGTCTTATTGGTGTTTCGTTTTTTCGTTTTGTGTGGCTCAAATTGAATTTGGGTGTTGTTCGTTTTGCAGGAATTGGACCTAAAGTTTCGATTTTTTAGCGAGCGAGATCAGCCGAATCGGGTAAGCCAGCCCCCCACCCTCTCTCTCGACCTCTTGAAGTCTGCAGTTTGCTGTTTTCTTTTTTTATTTTTAGATTATAGTTTATGTCGTGAGGCCTTGTGATGATTGATTTGTGGAATTAGTGGTCGGAAATGATTCGTTTTCTCCTCTTCAAGATTCTTCGTATGTTGGTTTTGCGAGGAGTGCCCGGTCTTCATTTTGCTCACCTGCTTTTGGGTGGGTTGAATAGTGAAGTCTTAGGGTAATTGGAACACACTATCGAACCGTCACCTAGGTTTTTTAGCTGATTCGGTGACATTTTCGGGGAAAAACTTGTGTGTTCGTGTTCTTCTGAGTTTGGGTTCTGATTGTTCTGCTATTATGTGGCCATGTAGGTGTTCTTTGATTTTTTTTTGGATTGCGATGGATTGAGTCCCTTGATGTGTGTACAGTGGATGTACTTCACAGTGATGTGTTTGAAATGAACCCATGACATGTTCTGCCGAGCCGGTGGTAAAAGCTGGGCCAATTTGGAATGGACGTGTCTCGAGACTTGCTGGTTACTTCCTTGGGTAGTTCAATTATGTCTTAACGGTGATAATTTGTCGCTAGAACAGTATTCCCTTCAGGATACTTCTTGTTACTAAATGCTGACTAGGTTGTTGAAACCATTCGAAGCTTTACTTCAACTTGGTTGTGGTTATAGTACTAGGATGTCTAAATGCATCTTTGGGAGCCAAGCGATTGGACTGATAGATTCTTCCTTTTTCAATCCTCAGCTGGTTGCTTATTGCTCTCAGTTTTGCGGAACAAAGCTGTAGAGTGTGATATGAACATCAGAATCTAACTTGATTGCTGCTTTTGACAAAATCATTTTGTGCAAGGGTTGAAGTTGTTTCCTGCTCTTGAAATTGCTGTTTGATGTTTTTGTCCTCTTTTTAATTAAATAATCTTCATTGGATTTTTGTCCCTTTTCTTCTGTTCATTGTGATAGAATATAATGTTTTCTTTTGCAGGAGATCAGAACAATGGAGTCTCACGATGAGACAGGATGCCAGCCTCCAAAAGGCCCAATCCTCTGCATTAACAACTGTGGCTTCTTCGGAAGTGCTGCCACCGCCAATATGTGCTCAAAGTGCCACAAGGACATGATATTGAAACAAGAGCAGGCACAAGCTGCTGCCTCCTCGATTGAGAGCATTGTCAACGGAAGTTCCAGCGAGAATGGTAAAGGACCTGTGGCAACTGAGATATTGGATTTGCAAGCTGGTTCAGTGGACACAAAAGTCCATCCACTGAGATCTTGGCTGGTTCATCTTCAAGCAAGGATGTTGACATGAAAGTGAACGAGGGTCCTAAAAGGTGCACCACCTGCCGGAAGCGGGTGGGGTTGACCGGCTTCGACTGCAAGTGCGGCAACCTCTTCTGCGCAGTCCATCGCTACTCCGATAAACACGGTTGTCCGTTTGATTATAGAACTGCTGCTCGGGACGCCATTGCCAAGGCCAACCCTGTGGTTAGGGCCGATAAGCTCGACAAGATCTAGATTTCTGGGGCTCGAAAGATGGGTTATTTACCAATTGCCTTCCACCTATGGGCAATTCTGGATATATAAGTTTGGCTGCATTCTGTCTTCACTGTCCTATGTCTGGTAGAAGTTGCAGGTCACATTACACATTGCTTACTTAAGGGCATTGCTTGTTCGCTGTGATTGGCGGTAATCTCTGTTGGCTTTGTGTGTAATTCACTGCTGTGTCGGTTTGATGTACTCGTTGTTGCTACTTCCTTTGATATGAATTTATAGTTGTACTTCCTTCCAGTGATTCTGCAGTTGTATTGTGACTTTAGGGTTTCTGATGTCTCCTCCTTTGGGTTTCATGCTTCCTCCTGCCCGCGATGGCATTGTTGCTTGTAGTGTTGTCTATTCCCTGGGATGTTAGTCTGTTTATTGGGAACCTGGGATGCTTTCTGGAAGGCTTCTTCAATTCTGTCAATTTCTTGTCTGAGCTTGGAGCTCTGGTTTAATGATTGGGCCAAGACAGAAAGGAGTTGACAATGCAGGACCGAGGAATTGCTAGAATCTTTTTCAACTATTTTCGGATTGAACAGGGAGAAGAGAGAGAAAATACCGAATAAAGTCATGTCACTGTCACGTAAAAAGATAATATTAACAAAGCTACTTAGTGTACTTAGTTGGACGGAATTTAAAAGAAAGGTTGAATTGCATTTTATAAGTTTGATAAGTTTTAAAATTGATTATATTTTTTTTATTAATTGTAAGATTTAATTGCATTTTCATGATAAGTATTAAGACTTTCAATAGGATAATTGCATTGAAAGTTCTAAAATTTATTAGAAAGTGCACTGTAGTCTTAAAACTATTAAAAATATAATTATCTTAAAACTTGTCATAATAAAGTAATCAAGTTTTAAAATTTTCAAAAAGTATAATCGAGTCTTAAAACTTATTAAATAATTTGATAAAGATCTTTATTAATTGTAATTTAAAAGTTTTAAGACTTGATTTTATTTTTGATAAGTTTTAAAATTTGATTGCACTTTTTGAAAGTTTTGAGATTGATTGTATTTTTGATAAGTTTTAGGACTTGATTGTATATTTTGAAAAATTTTAATACTCAAGTATACTTTTGTTACAAATTTTGGGGCTCTCAATGCACTTACCCTCTATCTCAATATATAGAAAAGATCATTAAGTTGCTATGCGATGCCTCCCGTTCATTTCCTTCACTAACACTTTAACATTTAATAACAATCATTTAGTTTTGTTTCTCTCCTCTCGTAACTCTTGAATCAATTTTTTTTCCCCGTTTCTAACTACATTTATCAAATATATTGAGATGGTCATCAAACCGAGTTAAGAGTATCTATGGCATGAAAACGAAAAATTAGGGATTTCTTAGACTTGGTTTGTTTGTGAAAAATATAACGTTTTGAAAAATATTTTTTGAAAAGTTATTTTTCAGAATAATAATATTTTTCGGTATTTGGCTAAAACATGAAAATGATTTGGAAAATATTTTCTGTTGTTTGGTATGAAAAAGCAAAATTGATTTGTTGCATTCTCATTTTGTCGAAAATTGTTGACATAGACCTGGTTGTTTTACGTGGTATAGCTGGCACAAACGTGAGTAAATTTTCCAATTTCTTTATAAAAAAAAGGTATCTTAATAATTTTATGTATCAAATTTTTAAATGATTATTTATTTTTTTTATATTTTTCTTTGCTCTCTCTCTCTCTCTATATCGATCGCTGGCTCGCTCGAGATTAAGCGCACTAGTGGTAGAGCCTCACTGGCCTCAAGTGAGGCCAAGCTTGACATCACTTGTGGCTGATCGTCATGGCTAGTGACTAGCAAAGAATAAAAAAGAAAAATTCATTTGAAAAATTATTAACAAAATAAGAATAAAAATTGAAGAAAAGAAAAAGAAAAGGAATGTGAAGGAGTGTAGGGATGAAAGATGAGAGAAAATATTTTCTTTTTTCAAAAAGAAGAAAGAGGAAATGATTTCCCATCTTATAAGTTGTTTTATCTATTAATGAAAAATATTTCTTTGACTCGTTATTTTTCATGAACCAAATACCGAAAAATTCAAAAAATATTTTTTCTAGAAATTGTTTTCCGTAGAAAGAACGTGGGCTTAAGGTACATTTGTTTCGCAAGGAAGTGAATCAACTTGGAAATTAGACAATTTCCATTTGATTTCTTAGTCAACTTGGACTTAGGAGTTAGTGAGTAAGAACACCATCCACACCGTTTGTCCATATCAGTGAGACGTGCATTTGTTTTCACGAAAAATAAATAATTTAAAAAATAATTTTCTATAAATAATCATTAGTATCATATAAAAATGAACTAAGAAAAAAATTTACCGTTATGAGAATGTATATATATATAAATTGTTGTCGATAGTAAAATAATTTTTATCGATTAATTATTTCAAGCTATAAAAACTTCTTATTTTATTAAAAAATATTTTTTAAATTATTCATTCTTCATAAAATAATAGAAGCCTTGCTATTATAATTACTCAAAGGTGGATGCTAAAATGGTCAAAGTGTTGCAAAATAATTCGAAATCGCTGATTTGTTCGGTTGGAGGTGCTTGTTACTCAAGCAAAGCGGTCAGTCTATCATGAGTAATAAACAATTTGGGTTTTTATGTTTAAATAACTGTCTATTTTGAAAACATTAATTAGATGCAACAAGTCTACGTAGTTTTTGTTTATTTCGCAAAAAATGAATGGTTTAAATAATATTTTAAAAAAATTGCTTTTATCGCATTGAAAAATGACCAAATGAAAATGTGTTTATTGTCCAAGAAAGTATTGACAATGAGAAACGCTCTCATTATCAACAACAATTTATATATTCATATTTTTTCGATGATGAAAATATTTTTTATTTTTTTATATTTATTTTGCATTCGATAAAATCTATCGTTTTTAGAAAATTTTCCCCCCCAAATCATCCCTCTTCACGAAACAATCAGAGCTTCCACTTCAGTCTGAGTCCGATAGGAATCGTATTCAATAGTACTATCTCCGTCCACTCGAAGATTTGGTTCAAGATTTTCCCAAACGAAATCTATTTAGTCTAGTTTCCCATATACACTAGGCTCTACTTGTTTTGAGAAAAATAAATAAATTAAAAAAATATATTTTTTTGGAAAATGATGACTCGTATTGCTTGTTAGTCAATGAAAAACTGTAAAGGCAGGAAAATATTTTCATCGTATGGTCGGTTGATATTTTAAGTAAAGTATAAGGGCGGGAGAGAATAAGGAAAGGCCAAAAATAATATTTATAAAAAGAAAAAAAATTGGACGTGTTCTGCGTAATTGTGAAAACTAGCTCGTGCTTATCCACCACGGCCCAAGCCCAATCTATCAAGCTCACGTGAGCCGTCCGTCTTCACCGAGATCCGCAGGTCACCGTTGGATCTCAGTCCGGGGGTAATCTCGTGACGTGGCATCCAAAACGGCTCAGACGCAAGTCGGCGATGGGTCATTCTCTCGCGGCGGCCGAGGCTACGTGCGCCCGCGGGCCCTCCCTGCAATGGGGACTCGACACGCATCGGCCACGTCATCGAAGGCAGTGGCGAAACCGTGATTAGCGAGCCAGGCGAGGGGCATTTATCTCAGGCAGTACCAACTAGGTGGAAAGCGTCTGTTGGCAGGGAAAAAGTAAGACAAGTCCTCCTCGCTCTCTCTCTCTTATGTAGTCTCTCTGTTCTGTATTATATACTCCCTCATCGAGACGATAGAGAGAAGGAGAAGAACCCTCTTCACAAACGTCTCTCTCTCGAGATCGATTCTCGCTGGGCTGGTCTCGCTTTCTGGGATTGTTTGGATCGCATCCTCTGAATTGTTCCGGGTAAGCTTCTTCTCCTTGAAAGTTTTTGTTTTTTTGTTCATTTTCTAGATTTCTTCGGCGCTCGATTTGATTTTCGTTGGCTTTTCTCGGGTTGCGAATATTGAATTTGGTTTTTTTCGTTTCGCAGGAGCCGGAGTTTGGTTTCGATTCTGTCAGGGGCGAGATCAGCCGAATCGGGTAGGCGAGGCTCGCTTTCCCTCTCTCTCTCTCTCTCTCTCTCTCTCTCTGTCTCTCTCTCGAAGTCTGTTGTTTGCGTAGTTTTGAAAAATCCTAGCTTGTGTCATGAGGGCTTATGATTGCTTGTTTCCGTGGGATTACTCTTTAAAGATATTCGTTTTCCCGTATTCGAGACTGGTCGTGTGTTGGGTTTGTGGTGGTCTGAATTTGCTCACTGTTTTTTGGGTGGGTTTAGTCGGGAACTCTTAGGGTAATTGGGAAATATTGTTGAAGCGACTCGCGCGTCTCTTTATTTTTTCTTTTTTGGGTGGGGGTTGGTTGTTTAGTTGAGTTGCTGACTTTGTATGATAGTTTGTGTTCGTGCTATTCTGGGCTGTGGTGCTGATTGTTCTGCTGTTATGCGGTCATTTGGGTGGCACTGCCACTGCTCTTGTGTGTGTTCGTCTTTTGCAATTTGGGATACTAGCTGCCTTAGTTTTTCTCAACATCTCTTGTTACTTCCTTTTGGTGTGTCAATTATGTCTAGTGGTGACAATGGCATGTTGACTAGGTCTTTTTGATTGTTAAAGTCGTTCTCTGAACTTGCTGGTTGCTGGTGGGTTAGGGGAACTGAGACTATCGAAATGCTCTTTTGGGAGCCGAGCTGTAGAACGGAGAGGTTCTTCCTTTCTGGTCCACCATTGGTGGGCATTTGAGGAATGAAATGTGGAGTGTGATATGAACATCTCAAGCTAAATGGGTTGGTGCTTTTTACTAAATTTTGTGTGAAGCAGTTGTGATCATTTCCTGTTCACGTGAATGCTGTTTGATGTATATGTGCTTGTTTAAGTTGATTGGTGAAATTTTTTATATTTCTTTATTCCTGCTTTTGTTTGTACGGGGATTATAGGCAGTCTATTTGCAGGAGATCAGGACAATGGACTCTCATAATGAGACAGGATGCCAGGCTCCAAATGGCCCAATCCTCTGCATTAACAATTGTGGCTTCTTTGGAAGTGCTGCGACCGCTAATATGTGCTCGAAGTGCCACAAGGACATGATGTTGAAGCAGGAACAGGCACAAGCAGCCGCATCGTCTCTTGAGAGCATTGTGAACGGCAGTTCCAGTGAAAATGGTAAAGAACCTGTGGCAAGTGAGGTTTGGGACTTGCAAGCTGGCTCGGTTGACACACGAGTCATTTCAACCGAACTCTCAGCTGGTTCATCTTCAAGCATGGATGTGGATGTGAGAGTAAATGAGGGTCCTAAAAGGTGTGCCTCCTGCCAAAAGCGGGTGGGGTTGACTGGGTTCAGCTGCAAGTGCGGCAGCCTCTTCTGTGCAGTCCACCGCTACTCCGACAAACATGATTGTCTATTTGATTATAGAACTGCTGCGCGAGATGCCATTGCCAGGGCCAACCCTGTTGTCAAGGCTGACAAGCTCGACAAGATCTAAGATTTCGGGGGCATAGAGATGGCTTATCTACTGGAAACCACACCGCATTTCACCTATGCACAATTTCAAATATATAAGTGTGGCTGCATATTGTCTTAGCTCTCCTATGTCTGGTAGAAATTGCAGGTCACATTATTGGGGGCATGCTTGCGGCCTAGCGAACTCTCTTATTCATTTTGATTGGCGGTAATTCCGTTGTTGGCTTGTGTGTGTAACTCATTATTTGTGTCGGTTTGATGGACTTCATTATGGCTGCTTTTGTTGATGTGAATTTCTAGCTGTTTGGCTTTCAAAGTAATCGATCTGCGATAATTAATATGAGATTGTGTGGTCTCCTCGCTGAATCCACATCGCATTCTTTTGGTGCATATGTGAATTTGCACCTTTGCAAGTCCTTTCTAGTGGTTTTGTTGGATAAGGGATCGTTCTGTTTGTTAAGAAGTGACTAACTTCAGCTGCTTGATGCACGAACTGCTCCATGGTTCTATGAGCTGAGTGGTAGAATCATGTTCAACGTTGAGTCCAAACTTCTGCTTTTTGGCCTGAATTGGAAAATTCGGTGAAGTTCATTACTTGAACCGAAACCGGAAGTAACTACAGCACAAGAGATACATTAACATCGACCTGGTCAGCGGCTTTAAAATATGTGACGGAACTTCGACCGACAAGGTGCAAAGTATTGCTTTGGAAGGACTGAATGATGATGTAAAAAAAAAAAAAAGAAAGGACTGGATGATAAGCTTGTAATGCTTTTACGATGCACCCAGATAGGTGGTGTCCTGTTAATATGTCAGGCATTTTATCCATGTGTCTGTGTTGTTCAGATGCTCCGACAGAGGATCATTTCATTTTTCAGTTGCCAGTTGATGTCTAGTCCCTGGTGTGTAATCGGCATGAACCTTGCTATAAGCTTGTAACTCTGCTCTGTGTTAGGCTTTGTATGCTCTCGATTGCTATGGTGTGCTTCGGGACTAAACAGCTTGTTCACAATCACATATGCTCCGTCCTGCACATATTTAGCAGCCCTTTTCCGAGAAATTCATAGGCAAATGGTGAACGCGATTTCGTTCTGCTGAGTGCCGTAAGTCTACTAATGTGGATTGAAAAGAAGCAAGTTGTATAGACAGGGAGAGAATTCTAGATTTGCCTGAATAGACCAAACCAAAAGCCTCCGGTCGGATGGCATTGTCAAAAACCTGTGTATCTCAGACTAGCCATATCCTTGCTATACAATCCTTTTAAGCACAGCGTACATGATTGGCGTAGAAAAATTGTTCAGGTTGAGCCATGGTTCCTGCCCCTCCGACCACCTCATCGACTGTACAAATCCGAGTGGAAGTTGCGGAAATATATGCCATTCACGGTTGAGGGCCTGAAATCCAGAGGATTGTCCCACTCCCAAGATTTCCCATTAGCCCATCTCATGTTCACGTTCTCAATTTCCAAACCTTGGATGTGTTCCATGATGATCCCGGCCATGCTGTGCTTCACCAGCCCTTGGCATCCAGGTCTGTAGTCCACCGATCCTCCCTCGTAACTTGTCCACCTTTTGTAAGTCACGTTAACATTACTAAATCTCAGATTGCTCAGTAGCCCACCCTTGGAACCTGAGAGGAACACACCATTTTCGGAAATGGCAGTGATGTTGATGAAGCGTATGTTTGAAACCGCGCCTTCCTTCGACCAGGACTCGCGTGGACAGGTTGTTATGTAGATCGGTTCTGCTCTTCCCCACCACGATGGGTGGTAGTACCTAGTGGTGATCTTGATGTTTGAGAAGGTGATGTCATTTACATTTCCTGCAGAGACAGCATAGACAAGACCAAGATTCAGCAGCCATTTTACCTGTTGCAACACCTAAAATAGAGACTTGAAAGAAGATGAAGGAAGGCAACACCCTTGCTAAATCAAAGAACAGGTTCCTCAGTAAAAACAATCCATTTTGGGGAAAAGTTGCTGCGGACAACGCCCTGGCTAATATGCGGTTCTTTAATATCCTATTAACAAGAACTTAGAGAACCACACTGCCAGAGTTTTCTTCTGAGTAAAGGTCAGTGTTCACTTACAGAATCATAACTACAGCAGCACAAGAAAGAAGACCGAATATCGTACCTCCATCACGTATCTGCACTCCCAGTCCTCTATGAGAATCTACTATAGTGATGTTGTCAAAGACCAGACCCTAAAATCAAACCAGCTTGCGCTACCGAGTTTGATTGCTGATGACTTTGTGTGGATCCAACAGTCCGTAACTGTTAAATTGTACAGAGGACCTGTATACGTCTTCGGACAGATGGCGTCGTCTCCTGTATCAATCTTGCATCGTGTGATAACCGTGTGATTCGAATCCTCTATGTCAATACCATCGTTAATT
>JAGVVM010003465.1:0-11271 GCA_019149425.1 Psidium friedrichsthalianum
CCTCTGAATAGTTGTACTAAAGAGATGTGTTGTCTATTTTTATTTCTTAGATTCCTACTTTTAGAATTAATTAGAATGTTTTGATAGCATCGTGCAATTAAATTTCTTTATTTTATCCGATTGTATATGCATATATTTTTTTATTTTTTTGTTGGGTTACTAACTCAATAGGCAGAGAGCTCGGCTTTTAAGTGCGGCTAGTATCCTTTTCACATTTATTTGAAGAACTAGGCATCGAATTCTCTAGCCCTCCATCTCAGAAATGTCTACCAACATCATTTAAAACTAACATTTCAGAAGCTGATTACTAGAACAACAAAAGCATCACACTCATACTACCCTTCCTAGGAAAACCACCTAATCCTAGGAAGCTTAGTTGCAGGCCAGAACAAACAAGAGTACACCCATGAAAAGATAGCCAAAAAACCCCAGCAGGACAACAACACGGTCAATCATTGTAGTCCCCGCAATCGATCCGGTCCATGATCTTGGCGACCACCGCCTTAGACTCCCTCAACAGCCTGATGCTCCTGTTCAGACTATCGCGCTTCGCCGCCACCGTCGGCGCTTCCTCCAGCATCCTCTCGATGCCGCCACCATTGGGCCCTATCAGCTCGCCCACGATCTCCGCCTCCATCTCGTTGTTCACCAAGTTCTGCACGTCGAACATCAGATGCAGCGCCATTGAGTCGACGAGCCTCTCCAGCACGATCTTCCAGTATGTGGTGATCCTCATCTTCAGATCGAATGACTCCTGAATGTGCTCCTTGCGATCCCTCAGGTTGCCCACGTCGACTTCCCCGATCCCCTCAGGGTAAATGTTGCTAGGCCTTGACCTGTGGTTGATCGCGTCCATGAATGTGTTCTGCTGGGACATCAAGTTGTTCCACTCCAACATGTACTTAGGGTTGCAAGTGTAGTCCGTGAGCTTCTCCATTTCAACAATCTCCATCATCCTGTCCTTCGCCTTTTCCTTCATCTTGTTGATCAGATTGGACGCTGCTCTTCTCGTCGACAACTGGAGCTGAGGATAATTCTCCGTGTGTCGCATCAACACCCGAATCACAACTTCCTCAATGTAGTCCCAAACAAGGGCCACGAAACTCGGCGGCTTGCTCGATATCCCGTTCACCTTCTGCTGCAAAAGGGTGAGAAAGGCGGTGCGAGGGAGGAAGTTCGGGAGCCTGATCCCTTTGGCCTCGTCTAGAACCTCCAATTCCTCCGAAAGGAAGTTGGTCCTTGGGTCATTCTCAGGACAGTTTCGGAGCTCATGGGAGAAGTTGTTCAGCATCTCCACCAGCCGGGCCGTGCAGTGCATGTTCTTGTTCTTGTTCTTCTCTTCGGGGTACTCGTCGAACTCGCCTCTCAGCAAGACTTTCCTCAGCGACTCCTTCGCCAACCCCAGGATCTGCATGAAGGCTGTCATGGCCTCGGCGACCGAGGACAGATTCTTAGGCATCCTCTTGAGCTCGGCGACGTTGGCGTTCAGCCTGTCGTTGATCTTCTTGACGATCTCTGGCAAGCAGTTGGCCATGATGGTGGCTTGGATCTGCGTCAGCTTCTGCGCCAAGACAGGCACACCAACGATGGACTTGTCGATGTTGCACAGCAGAGGGTGCGTGTCGAACAGCTTCGCCTCTTCCAGCCTCGCTTCTTCGTAGGACTCTTCACCAATCCTGTTCCTGACACAGACATAACCAAGCCCTATATTGACATCATCAGCAGTCACCTTCTCGAGCAAGCCCTCCGGCGCTTTATCAGCCATCGTGACGACGGCCAGAGTCCTCTTGCCGGTCTTGTCCATCATCTGCGACATAAAAACTAATTATCATATAGACTCATTTCCTTCAGTTAAATGAATTATTCAAGTATTCACTTGATATAGGAGCCCAGCGTGTCTAGAGCATACTTACCTGCGACATCCTTATGGACTCGCAAGTGGAGAAGTCGACGGTGGCGGACAAGACATTGAGGATGATGCTCTCCTCAGGCCTAATGTACACCATGATCATCTCGGAGATCTGCTCGTAGATGTTCTGGGGCTGGCCGTGCACGGGCACTCTCGTGATTCCGGGCAAGTCGACCATGGTCAAGTCCGGGACGCCGTCCTTCTTGACGACCAGAGTCAGCGGGGCGTTCGATATGCCCTTGCCGGAGCCGGCTATCTCGTCGGTGGCGTCATTAATGGCCTCGGAGATGTTGTCCTCGTCGGTGGGGACGACCTTGCCGTTGAACTCGAGGTAGAGCTCGGGGAGGTCGGCGCGAGGGCTGTCTTGGAGCCGCATGATGAGGGGGACGCGGGTACAGATGCCCTGGCCCCGAGGCAGGTTGATGCCGGCGAGGGACTCGAGGACGCTGGACTTGCCAGAGGACTGGTCGCCGACGACGACGATGGTGGGGAGCTGGATGCCCTCCTTCATGACCCCGAGGTTCCGGAGCCTGTCGATCGCGTCGAGCAGGGGGCGGATCCGGTCGTTGTAGGAGGCGGCGAGCGGCGCCGCATGGGCGACCGACAGGGGTTCGGGTTCGGGTTCCAGGAGGACAACAGCCCGGTTGTCACCCATTGCTTGCAGCCTCTCGAAATTCTTCTTTCGCTTCGGATGAGTTTGACCGGTGAAATGAAAGCGGTGACTCGGGTTCTAAAGAGTAGTGAAGTTATGGAGCCATTCACACGGAGACTACTACGGTCTAGGAGATGACTTCATGGAAGGGGGTTGTGTTGTGGACTGGACAAAAGCGAGAAACTTAATGTGGAAGCTATGCACCAATGGAGAAAATATTTCTGCTGTATGAAAGCCAACATCATATGATTGTGTTAACCTTAGAGCTTAAAGGCAGGAACTTTAACCACTGTTTTGCCAAATAATTTCCTAATGCTCCGGCTTCTATACCCTAGAGAACTTAAACCTTAAGAGACTGAAATAGTGACTTTTGGGTCTGGAGTGAGTTGGAAGAATTTGTGTTTTTGAGGCATGGCCATTCCCTCTTCATTGTTTGCACCAAGAGCCTCGATTTTTTTGTCCGCTTAAAATTGTTTACCAAGTTTTATAAAAAAAAAAAAAAGAAGAAGGTCGCATCAAACTAATTATCTTTTTTTGTTGTCAGAAATCAAATTGATTATCATGGTCAGCCTACGGACAGGTTCCCCTCCCCTGCTACTGGACTGGGGCGACCGTACAATTTTTGCTTCGTCGTCGGGAGACCGTACGATTGGACTATTCAAAAAGCAAAGAGTTTCGTCTTCCTTTCACCGGCAAAAGCGGGTTATTGCCTTTGGCAGTGCGCCTTTCCTCTTCTGTCATTTTCCGGCAAAAAAAAAAAACTCCTTTTCTATTTGACGCTTTGGCACATTTGGCTCTTGAAAAAAATAGACAAAAACTTTCGGGATACATAACACTTATAGCTCATCAACTTTCATTTAATGATTCTCAAATTTTAAATTTGTTTAACACAAATACAATCACTAAACTTTAGCCTAATGAGGTTGAAAGCAAGCCAATTCAATGAATAGATAACAATTGAATTTTTTTTTGGGAGATTGAATGCGGTTACTGTAATGCGGTCACTCAACTTTATATTTGTTTGATGTGGCCTAATGTGCAATATCTTCTCCGAACTTTTAATTTATTCAATATGATTCTTGAATTTTTCTTTTATAAATGTTCAATTTAGTCCTAAAACTGTATAAAAACGTACAATGTTATCCTAGTATTTGATGCATCCCGAGTTGGCGAACTCGGAATGAGCTGAAATTTGGTGGATTACTTGGAAACGAGCCACTAATCCATACTCAAAGTTGCTATGATTGACGACATATTTTCGTGTTTCGGTGTCATTTAGATGGGTTTATGGGAATTTTAAGGTTTTCTTTTTCGTAGGGTTAATACCATATAAAAAGGTGTTTAGGTTTTCTCGTAAAAGGGAGACTATCTTTTTTGATATTGAATAGTGATCTTTAAAAGAACTAATTGTTCTTCAATAATTCTAATTTTCTGTTAACCAAATTTCTATTTATTCAGCATTATTTGGTATTAGAGCACAAGTTGCTTGAATCGATGGCTGAACAGATTAGCGGTGGACGTGGTGGACGGGTTCGTGGTGGCCGGGGACGTGGGGTTATTCCTGAAGCAAACGAACAACCGCGTCAAAGAAACCTGCGAGACATAGAAATTGAGGAGCAGCGGAGGCGAATCCAGGATTTGGAACGACAACTTGCGCAGGCGAGGTTGGGCGTTCAATCCGAAGAAGGAGAGGAGTCTAAGGATCAATCCAATGATGAAGAAGAGGACGTCAATCCTTTCGGGGTTCCGAACCAGGGACAGAATCGAGGAGTACGGCCTGGAGATCAACACACTTTTCGTCATATCGAGATGAAGATCAAGATTCCTGAGTTTGAAGGTAAGACTCATCCTAATGAATTTATTGACTAGTTATATACGGTCGAGAGGGTCTTTGATATTAAGGATCTGACTGAAGAGCAGAAGGTTAGATTGGTAGCCATAAGGCTACGGAAACATGCTTCGATATGGTGGGAGCATGTGAAGAAACAACGTACTAGAGAAGGAAAATCAAAAGTGAATCGCTGGGAAAAGATGAAGAAATTATTGCAAAGGAAATTTTTGCCCACTCATTCTAGGCAGGAAGCATTTGTTGAATCTCACAATTTTAAGCAGCGAGAATTAATAGTCGAGTAGTATACTGAGGAGTTTGATCGCTTACGGATGCGTTGTGATGTGTTCGAGGAAGACAAGCAAACAATTGCTCGATATTTGGCAAGGCCGCGGATTGAAATTTCTGATATCGTCCAATTATAGTAGTATTGGACCTATGAAGATGTGTGTAGGTTGGTCCTTGAAGGTAGAAGCGCAATGTAAAAGAAAGAGTAGTAGTTCCAGATTTCAAAGTTGGTGATCAGGCAAAGAATTCCAAGGAAAAGCAGGGAGTTTTTTCACCAATTTAACTCCAGCAACAGTTAACAGTACGAGTTCTAAACCTATATCCAAGGAGGGACAGAGTAGTGCCGGAACTAGCAGGGGAGGAGCTACACCCAAGCATTGTTACAAATGTCAAAGAATCGGGCATTTCGCTGCTAGTTGTCCGAACCGACAAATTGTGACGCTTGTTGATAATCCAACCCTTGATGAAGATCCATTCTATGATGAATCCAACGGGGATTAAGGGGATGCGGATGAGATTATCTATGCTGATTCAGGTGAGTCCCTAGTCGTTAGAAGAGTTTTAAATGTTGCTGTAACGTAAGATGAATTGTGGCTTAGGCATAATATATTTCGTACTAAGTGCACTAATGGAGGAAAGGTTTGCAGCGTGATAATAGATGGAGGCAGCTGCGAGAATGTAGTGTCCACTACCATGGTAGAAAAGTTGGGGTTGAAAACAGAAGATCATCCTCTACCATTAAGCTGTCGTGGCTTAGAAAGGGGAATGAGGTGAAGGTGAGTAAGAGGTGTCTTGTGCAATTTTCAATTAGGGAAAAATATACTGATGAGGTGTGGTGTGATGTGGTCCCAATGGATGCTTGTCATGTTCTTTTGGGAGGCCATGGCAGTTCGATAGAAAGACGCAGCATGACGGTTTCAGGAATATCTACACCTTCAAGAAAGATGGCCAAACCGTTACCCTAAGTCCTTCAGATTTGAGAAAGGAGGTAAAGAATAATCTGCTATCCAGGTCAGAGTTCCAGGAGGAGGCAGTGAACGCATGTGAGCTTTTTGCCGTCGTGGAGATGGAATCGAATTCTGATGATCCCAAAATTCCTACACAAGTTCTATCCTTGCTTGAGGAGTTTGCTAATGTTGTACTGGAAGAGATGCCACCTAGGTTGCCGCCTATGAGAGACATTCAGCATTATATTGATTTCATTTCAAGCAGTTGTTATTCTCCATAAGGCAGCTTATAGATGAGTCCTAAGGAACATGAAGAGCTGTAGAGACAAGAGCTTTTAGAGGAAGGCATAGTCCGAGAGAGCATGAGTCCTTGTGCAGTGCCAGCCTCGTTGGCTCCTAAGAAAGATGGGTCGTGGAGAATGTGCATAGATAGCAGGGCTATCAACAAAATTACAATCAAGTATCATTTTCCCATCCCATGATTTGATGACTTGATTGATCAATTACATGGGGCGACTATCTTTTCGAAGATAGACTTGAGGAGTGGTTATCATTAGATTACAATGCAACCTGGAGATGAGTGAAAAACAACATTTAAAACGAGAGATGGTTTGTATGAGTGGATGATCATGCCTTTCGGGTTATCTAACGCACCGAGCACTTTTATGAGGTTGATAAATCAGGTTTTTCATCCTTTTATTGTCTAATTCATTGTCATTTATTTCGATGATATTCTGGTTTATAGTACTTCCATTGGGCAGCACTTGCAGCATTTGAGAAGAGTATTTGAGGCCTTGACGGAGCAAAAATTGTATGCCAACACCAAGAAGTATAGCTTTTTAATTGATCATGTGACTTTTTTAGGTTACATTATGTCGAAGGCATTCAAATGGATCCAGTTAAGATCGAGGCCATTAAGAGGTGGGAGACTTCGAAAAATATTCATGAAATACGCAGCTTTCATGGGCTAGCTTCCTTTTATTGGAGGTCTGTTCAAGATTTTAGCACCATTATTGCTCCTCTTACAGATTATCTAAAGGGAGGCAAATTTGTGAGGTCTAAAGAAGCAGACGCTGCATTTCAGTTGTTGAAGAGGAAGGTAACTGAAGCCTCGATTTTAGTACTTTCGAATTTTAGTGAGGTATGTGCATTGTGATGCCTCTGGCGTCAATATTGGAGGTGTCCTAAGCCAGAAGAATAAACTTGTGGCGTTCTTCAGTGAAAAATTGAATGAAGCAAAGAGAAGATATTCGACTTATGATAAGGAATTCTACGCCATAGTGAGGAGCTTAGAGCATTTGAGGAACTATCTTATTTCTAGGGAATTTATTCTGTATTCAGATCATGAGGCATTGAAGTACATTAATGGACAACATAAGCTGAATGATAGACATGCGAAGTGGGTGGAATTTCTTCAGGCTTTCAGTTTTTCCATTAAACATAAGGCAGAAGTACTGAATAAAGTAGCAAATGCATTGAGCAAAAGACATTCTTTACTTTCTACGATACGTGTGAGAGTTTTGGACTTTGATTGTGATGTCCCACTTTTCTCTTTTCTTTTTTGACTAGTCAACTCCCCTCCCCACCACTAACTCCCAACCTCTCTCTCTCTCTCTCTCTCTCTCTCTCTCTCTCTCTCTCTTTCCCATTCTTGCGTGAGAAACCTTCCAAAGTCTGCAAAATTCAGACCCCCATCACTTCAACCTCCCATCTTATCCCTTCTTCCTCCTTCTAGTGACTTTTCTCCTCTCTCTCTTCTCTTTTTCTTCACGGTT
The DNA here is from genome assembly GCA_019149425.1 of Psidium friedrichsthalianum. NCBI lineage: Eukaryota > Viridiplantae > Streptophyta > Magnoliopsida > Myrtales > Myrtaceae > Psidium > Psidium friedrichsthalianum. The sequence goes on from JAGVVM010003465.1 coordinate 7,400, forward strand.
TTGCCGAGAAACTTGTTGCTCGTGCGTCTTCTTCTTTGTCTCTTCCTCTTCAACTGTTGCCGCCGCTTCTTCTTCTTCGGTTGCCGTGACTGTTGCTACTTCTTGTCTTCCTTCGGCTGCTCCCTCGCTGTCCGCTATCTGCGATCTCATCCGTCGTCCTTGCTCGTGCTGCTACCTTTCCTCTTCCTCTGCAGCCAGCCGAGCTCCTCCGTCGAGCGCCATCCTTCGCCGTCGACTCACGTTCGCCGTGACCAGCTTGCGTCGTCGGACGATTTTGGGTGGGTTAACCCTAATCTCCGATTAGGTCTTTATTTGCACTTATGTTAGTTTAGATTAAATTAGTATTTATTTAGTTAGTTAACTGTGATCGATTTAATTTAGTAGCCCTGGTTAGGTTAAATGATCGCGGTTAAAATAAGTAAACTAGTTCGACTTGGTGGATTGTGATCGAATTAATTGTTTGAAACGGGCCAGGATTATTAAGATTTAATTATTTATTTTTGGGATGACTAAAATTTTAGCAAGTATTTGTGGGTTGATTAAAACTTTAATTCTGCATTCATCATTTGACATGGTGTGGCACAATGCCACAATCAATATATTCATTAGCACAAGAGTTGTTGCCTTAAACTTTGTTAAAGGAGGCTACTCTAATTAAATATGGTGATACAATTTCTTTTAAATGGAATTATTCTTCTTATTGGCACGATGTGGTGTGACGTAAAAATCACAATCATCGGTGATGGAGTCAATTTAAGGGAAAATTTCAAATAAGAGCCTCAAGTACTCTCATTTTCTCAAATAAGAGTCTAAACTGGTCATTATTTCAAATAAGAGCATGAAGTAGTCTTGATTTCAAATAAAGGCTTGAAATGCCCTTATTATCTCAAATAAAGGCCTAAAGTGGCCATGACCATTTCAAATAAGGGCTTCATCTTGCCGATTGGTCGGTTGGCTAAATATTCTAGTCGATCAGGGGTATTTTTGTTAAAATACACTTTTAACCAAATTTTTAGTTAAATTAAATTAAAAATTAAAATAGCAACTAAAATTGAAAAATAAAAAAAGAAGAAGAAAACACAGGCAGGAGGGCAGCCCCCTCCAACTTGTGTTTTCTTCTTTTTATTTTTAAATTTCTAAAAAACTCAAAAAAATAAAAATAAAAAATTTTAAATGACCAAAATGCCTGTATTAACTAGTGATTGAGATTGATAATGTCACTTTAGGCCATTATTTAAAATGATATCCACTTTAGGCCCTTATTTGAGACAATAAGGATATTTCAAACCCTTATTTGAGAAAATGAAGGCACTTGAAGCATTTTTTGAAAATTTTCCTCAATTCAATAGAGTGGTGGAGTCGTGTGTGAATGGAAAACATGTTCAATTATTGTCCAGCCATTTCCATACGTCCTCTCTTTCTATTCTAATTTGTCTCTAATTATTGTGAATTTATGCAGAATTCTGTACTACAAAATTTTATGGGAAAAATTTCAAGTAGGGCATGAAGTGCTTGCATTTTTTCAAATGAAGATTCAAGTGGATATTATTTCGAATAAGGGTCTAAAGCAACATAATTTGTTTCAAACAAGGGTATGAAGTATATAGTTTCAAAAGTGGTCTAGCCTCAAGGACATTTTCTCATTTGTTTTTTTTTATCTTTGTTTTATTGCATTTTTTTAAAAAAATTAAAAATTTGAAATTTTAAAAAATAATAATACAAGCAAGAGGCAGCCCTCCCTCGCTTTTGGCCGTCGCCCCATTGCTGGTGGGGCCTCGGTGAGGGCGGGCAACATCGCCAATGGAGACAAGGGCCAGCCCTCACTGAGGTGGCCACAGGCGAAAGGCTGCCTATATTTTTTGGGCACCATTGAAATGAAAAAAAAAAAGGAAAGGAGATTATTGTTTGGTGAAGAACTAAACTGGAAAAAGTGAGGATAGAGCTCGAGTGAGAGGTTGAAGACGAAGTGACGAGGAAGATGAAGGTGAGAAGGCACCTTTTTTGCCTACTGGTCGTACTCTTCCAAGGAAAAAACAAGTTATGTGCCCAAAAAAAAAAAAAGAACAAGACAGGTTTTGCAAGATGTGCTAGTCAGGGACAAAAGAGAAAATAGCACAACGGTTGTTCTTTCAAATACCTTGCGTGCGTTCTTCTGTTTTTTTTTAGCTTTTTTTTTAAAGAAACAAAAAAAGGAAAAATAAACACAAAAAAGCAAGTGACAAAAATGCCCTTGATTCAAGCCATTTTTTGAGAATATATTTTCCTGTAGACTCTCATTTGAAATAAGATTTACTTCATGCTCTTATTTAAGAAAATGAAAGCAATTCAAGCTTTTATTTGAAGTAATGTCTACTTCATGCCCTTATCTAAGAAAATGAAGATACTTCAGGCTCTTATTTGAAATTTTTCCAAATTTCATTACGATATTTTTTTTTTCATATTTGTGATGCACATTATCTTTGAGCTCCTCAAAATAGCGTATGAGTCTTTTCTACCAAATTCAATCTTGTGTAACTATTCCTTGACAATTGAATATACATCAGGATAATCTGAAAAAATAAGTATTTCATTGCATTAACTCAGATATAATAGAATAAGGATTGTTTTGTCAGCTTCAAAATTAATTAGGGATTTTTCTCTTCAACAAGTTGGCACCATCCCCACATAGATGGTGAGATCCATAATGTAGTAAATTGAACCTATGAAAGTGACTAGTAGTGTCTTTCACGTGTTTAGTGGGTTTTGACGTTGAGTATTCTTCTCATTTAGTTACCCACATTAAAATAAAGTCTCACATTGGAAAAGAACTACTAAAGAATCGATATTTGTGCATGGCCGCATCCATGTTTATAACATTTGCCGTAACCATTTTTGCAAGTGCAAAGGTTGGATTGTCATGCGAGTTAAGAGGATCAAATTGTTTCTAATCAAATAGGGCAAGGATATATTTGAAAGAAATGTTTTAGTCCAAATTGAAACCAAGATGAATAAATTTACCCAACTTAGGCTCCGTTTATTTTACGAAAAGTATTTTTCTAGAAAATATTTTCCCCAACTTTTGTGTTTGGTGGGCAAAAAATGTGCTATCAAAGAAAATATTTTCAGTCAACAAAAAATATTCTTTCAAATTTGGGGGAAATGATTTCCCTTTTTAAGAGAAGGAAATCATTTTCCATCTTGAATCTCTGACCCTCCCTTGTTCACATCTTTTGCAAAACTTCCCTCGACAAAATTGGACCATCCACTCCACCACCCGAACTCATCCTTGCCCTGGCCGATCCTACGTCTCCCCTGCAGCCAGCTCATCTGACAAGACGATTTTAAAAATAAAATGTATATGCTAAAATGCCTTTTTTGAATCCATCCATCCATCCTTAGAAATTAAAAAGTAATTAAATAATTTATTTTAAAAACTAAAAATGAAAAAGATAAAATAAAGTAAAAATTATTCAAATGAGTGTGAGGGAGTGACCCAAAATCCATTTCCACGCCAAATGATGAAAAGTTTTCTAGTTCATTCAGATTCCAGCCACACACCGAAAAAATGGTTCCATTTTTCGAAATGACTCCTAGACAATATATTTGCAAGAGAAAGCGAATCATGTCCAAATAAACGAAGCCTTTAAAGTTTAAAAATAAAACAAGACCAACTTCGAGGACAAGTGATCTTGACGTCGAGTTCATAGTGATCTAGAATATAGCCAAGAATCAATTTCGATTTAATAAGCACAAAATTCTACTTTCACGTGCAAAAAAAACGTTTACTTGCTTCAAAAACAACTATATATAATTACATGACGGTTCAAAAAGTATCCAGAACCAATTGGCACGCCTTGAAACTAATCTGGCTCTGGAAACCCACTTACAAGGGA